>JAYJLV010092556.1:0-12926 GCA_036873485.1 Torymus texanus | reverse complement strand
ATATGACATGTGAGATTTGACGCGACATATATTTTCCTACACCAGAATATAAAACAATAACGAAAACAAAATAAACCCGACAAAATTTACAGGAACCGATATACATAAGCATTTCAAATTAAAGACTTCACACATTCACTGTCCGGTATAACCCGTCGAGTAAAGACGAAGGAATGCCCGTTAGGTAATTTACAGCCTACCGCATACACACACATATAGGCGGTGTATTTATTCAAGCATATATACAGGTATAGCAATATCAGGGTTGCCTCGCCTTACGGCCGCACCACTGTGAGGTTCAGTTTGTTCTAGCAAGGAATGAGCCTCGACGGTCGAGCATTAACCGACAGCACCTCACCCGACAAACCATGGAATTCATCGGCCTCGTCATCAGCACTACCTGCATCGTCCTTTCACTAGGCGGTGAGTCCCGCGGCGCCGATCAGCTCGCGCCACGACAAAAGCGTACGCTCGTCTATCCAACGCCGTCCACCCTTCTGGTACGTATACTATATACATACACACACATATAGCCATTGTTTCTCGATCGGACGATTCTCGCGTCGTTAATCGCGGCTATTGCAAGCACGTGGCAACCACTATAGAGTTGCGCGCGTGAAAAATGAAGTGAAAAGTTGTTTTGAAAAAAAAGAACGAGGAAGAAGGAGAAAGAGGAAGTTTCAAAGTATGGCTTAATCGTCGAAGCGTTTAGTATAGCACAACTGTGCGTTAATCCGGTACGCGGTTAATTATTCAACGGAGAATAGATGACCGAGTGTGTATATAGCGCGTGCCATATATATAACTAACCAGGACGCGCATAAAACGCGCGAGCTTTAAATTATTCGTACGCCTTGGCAAAGTGCTTTCTCTCTCTCTTTTACCTATTTATACGCGGGACTTGTCAACTTTGTAATATTCTAATCCGGGCCAGAGCTTGTGCGAATATTTTGCAAAGGAAGGGGATATGGCGACAAAACCGTATATTCAAATGGCCCTCGCGGCCTCTCCGACGGGCCGGAATATTCGATTATTTGAAAAATGCAAATACGTCTCGGGGCCGGAGCTTTAATCGCGCGCGATTGATTCGCACCCGCACGACCAACTGAATATTTCATGAGTAACGGTATCTCTCTCTCTCTCTCTCTTTTCCAGCTGATTTTTGGGTTGGGCACGCCATTACAGCTAGACCGTGAGAGCGTCATCGTTGGGGCGTTCACCAAGATGATCTACAAACTACCAATGAACTCGACTGACTTCACCGAACCTGGAGTATTGTATAATAGAAACAATTACAATCGTTGGGGTCTTTACCGAGCTTTAGCACAACTAGCTGAGATCTATGGTTTTGGTGAAGGTCGTGCTTGTGTGTTACAAGCCATCTGCGAAGCTGCAGCTGTACCTTTCGAACCACGCCAGGGTTTGCTTCACCAACTCCTTCAGACCTTCCTTTCGTGAGTATATATATATATATATATACATATACACGTATACGCGCCACCTACTCTCGCTCTACGGCGTCGCCGCGTAAGTGCATTAAGCGGCTGAGCGCGCGCAGAGCGCGTATCGATTGCCAACGCCGAGGAGAGCGAGAGAGAGAGAGAGAGAGAGACGCCCGAGAGGTGGGGGCGCGGCTGCGGCGCAAAAAGCCGCAAGGCCAAACACAGTATAGTCACAGCGCAGCAGCAGCAGGACCGCACCTATATATATACATATATACATAAGTAGTGTATAATGCTATACATGTTTCAGGCCCCTGAGTACTGAAGAGAAACTAGCTGAGTACGGGGACCGAGAATACAAGGCGGCAGAGCGACTCGGCCGGCACGTGGGCGACGACGACAACTGCCACGCCCTGTACCCCGAGTGCCGCAGGAGCCTTCTCGACGTGTTTTCCAGCGTGTTTTCCGGCGCGCCTCGATGAGAGAGAGAAAGAGAGAGAGAGAGAGCAGTAATAGCGAGTATATGTATATATATATATGTATACGACGCTTCTTCTTGCATGCGCATTTCACCCTTCCCTCTGTCTCTCATTCCCCTTTCCATTCGTTCTACGCCTATATACACACACGCAGTCATCTCCCACCCTCTGTCTGTGATTCCCCGCGCGCTGTTTTTCCGCGCGCAAGCTCGACACCGTCGCCGGCGCCGTGCGCTCTTTCAGCCTTATCCTTTTCAAGTAGTTCGCTCGCTCGCTCGCTTTTCAAACTGAACCCTCGCATATAGCGGTTCTTCCCTCGTCTGTCTCTCGTAACGGCGTTTATGAAAATTCACCAGGCTACAAGAGAGAGAGAAAGAGGGAGAGAGAGAGAACTCCGATGAATTCATCTCGTTTTACACGCGTCTGTGTAAATCACCTCGGAGTTGCGTATCTTCGTATATACTATATATATATATACACTAATGCGCTGTTTCCCGCGGCGATATTATATCCTATGTATACATGTCATGTAAAACAAATATTTTAATAAATATATATATATTTTTCGAAAAAATTATATACCTACACATCCCAACCTATACTCTATTCTTTGTGGTTATACAGGGGAGCAATAAAGTTCGCTGATATATCAGAAGGATGAAATTCATGAGTAAACGAAACTCGATAGTTTTCTGCTAAATTGCCTTCGTATATACGAGGAAGAATGAGCTAAAGTAGTATGTGTGTATACCAAAAAGGGCTTCAAACTGCATAGACCGTAGCGGGACGAAGTCGTATACGCGCGGCTAAGTTTTCATTTCCGCGCGCGACATTCTTACAGTAAGCGCAGCATATATATAGGACAGCGAAGAAGTAGCAGCCGTCGTCGTCTGCGGGCTTTCATTTGCCTAAAAGTCGGAATAAGAATCCTCAGCGCGAGGTACGGTGTGAGGGGTTTATAACGTCTCTGCCCTGGGGAATCCGAAATTACAGCTACCACCCCTACTCTTCTCATAGTGTCTCGCGTATAGCGGTAGTGGTAAGCAACGACGACGACGACGGCGGCGGTGGCTTCATTCTCCGATGCGGTTTGGCGCCACCCAAACTCGCCTAAAACGCCTCGTTCCAGCCCCCTTGATTTTTTTTTCTTTCTCGTTCCCTCCGTTTGCTCCTCTCGTCGCACACCCCGACCTTTAACCTACATTCCTCTCTTGCTAGCGTGTGCGACGCCCTCCTTTTTTTCTTTCAGCAAGAGCGCATATACACATAGCGCGTGTACGCGATAACCGCGTAGTAGTAGTATAAGTATATAGCAACGTAGCCAACTGTGCTAATTCATTTTACAGTTAAGACTTTGAATAAAAATTGTGTCAATTATTATTCATGGTTTTGTCGTGGTTATGTATATGAGAATTTATTTTATATATATGTATACATACGGGCAGTAGTGGTGGACAGGATCGGAAGTCGTCATTTTTTACGAGATGCGTCGGTTTCTCTCCCTTTGCTTGATTTTATATACAGATACAAACGTATATATAGGTATATCAATTTCGGTGATTTCCGTGGTTGTCGGTTCCTGATGAAAAAGAGAGACTCTTTTGCGCAGGACTCGATTGAAACACTCGCAAATTGATTTTCAATGCTCTGTGGCGTCTCTCTCCCTCCTTCTCTCTTGTAGCCCCTCAAGCTCTCGAGTAAGAAAATTGATAAGCTATATGACGGTGATGACGAACGTAGACAAAAAAGTTTTCGGATGGGGGGAAAGTGACTGTGGCCAAGTGTTCCCTGGAAAAAAAACACAGCGGGAGGCGGGAAACTACGTTTGCTTTATTAAAAGTAAAACTCTCGTTATATATATACACGTTGTCTCGAGAAAACAATAAACCTATATTTATAGTTTGTTTTTTTTTTACTTCATCTATTCTTGGAAGATATATAGTCCAACGTATTATATTGTAATCTGAAAATTATTAGGCGATCCCTTTTTGTTTCCTTGGTATCCACTCTGCAATATTCATTCATTCATATATTTATGAAAGAATTTCTTTATTTTATTTCAGAAAGTGTTAATTATAAATTAAAAGCGATTTGCCGCACCTATTATTAAAACAAGGCAAAATATATGAGGGCCATTTCCTTGCCCGATTGTTCACTCGCATGAAGTTACCTCATTTGTATTATTTATAGTACGTAGAAAGTTATAGCACTATTAAACTCTTGTATGTTTTCCCTATATACATATATCACGGATTAGAGCTTCAGGTTTGTATGCGCAAAATATTTACCTTCATAATTCTGCATTTTCAAATTAATAACGAATGCTGAGAGTTTATACTTGTTCTTTTATTTCACGAAGGTTATTGCCTCGCGTTTATTGAATTCGAATTTAATCTAAAACATTCACGAGTACAAAAGAAGCACATGAATATTTTAAAATTTGTTTTGCATACACATTTATATATATATATATATATATATATATATATATAAAACTTACCGGCACTTGTTGAAACTAAAAAAACTGTTATAAAACTATTGTAAACATACACACAAACATTATTGACACTGTATTCATGATAAAATAAAGATACAGCTAATGTTGATACTCTAGGAAAAAAAAGCGTTGATGTTACTGCTGCGGGCTACTGAAACATCTCATGTGGTTCGCTATGCGAGGTTACTTACTCAAGCGAGCTCGTCGCTCTTGTCTCTACGGATTCTTCGTAATTGGCGCCAAGAGTTCGCGGAGCTTTTGTCATAACAAAAAAAAAAAAAAAAAAAAAAAAAAAAATACTCTGTAACCTACGTTACAGCGACTAAACGTCAATTATTATTATAACATGTCCACATTGAGCTTTACGAAGAAAAATAAAAAAAAAAAAAGTTCTATTCAATACATTTCGTAAAAAATATTCTACATTGTTTTTACTAAAGTATCCGTTGTATAGGACGATAATATTTTTTTCCAGCCGCACGCGATATCCTAAAAACTTTCAGCGCTACGAGAAAAGCAAAAACAAGCGAGTATTTACCTTTGGACGTTTTACTATATGTTGAAAGGCCAGTATAGTAGTAGTACAAATGGTCAATATACGCGACCTAAAAGCTCATGTAGCTGCACAAGTGTCGAAGAGTAAAAGCAGTGCATACGAAGCTGAAATAAGTCGTGCATGTTTTCTCTTCGCCTCTAGAGAAGCAAAACTAAGGGAGGGAGAGAAAACGCTCGTGAGCTTTTTGCCTGGTTGCTCGTATAATTGAGCGTTAAATTCGTTGGTGCGAGAGCAAGTGCACGAGAATTGCACTGAAGTACACATCACCGTTCTAGAAGGAAGCGAATTCGAAATCTACTGCAGCGTACATAGGTGCATGCCGAAAAGCCTCGGCATCAGTCGTGCAAGGAGTCCAATTATACCAAGCGCCTTGTCGTTCCAGCTAAGTCTAAAGCATACTTGCTCCCTTCATCATCAGCAGAAGGAGGAGGAGAAGCTAAAGCACGTAAGCGTATATATCGAATATTGAATCAGGGGAAGGGAAAAAAACACGCTGCTTTTGGACTCCTGTGAAATCCAACTTGAGGGGGGATAATAGTCAACTTCCTAAGCGAGCGTAAAGCCATTATCCGGCGTACCGCAGCGAAGAACCAAGCGAAAAGCTCAGCTACTAGGCAAAAAAACTCCCTGCGCATTGTCGTACGCCTTAACGAGCGTGATAACTACTCAGAAACCGCGCTAATTGTCCCTTAGTATATATATGTATGTATGTATGCATCGATTTTATCGGAACCGATCTGTCGATTTCCTCCGGATATACCTCACTCAGGAGGCTTTTTTCAGCTAAAAGCTTTGCACCTTGAGAACTCTTATTCGTTCGCTTGGTCCCCCCGATGTGTATTGATTGATTTGGACCTTTCGCAAACGTCTTCTTGGCTTCAGCTTGCTGCGGGCAATTCGGCAGTTCGCTCTGGGCACGTACGTATCGCGAGCGCTGGTTGCTGCTGCTGCTGCTACAAACCCAAAGATGCGGGAAGTGAACGAGAGAGAGAGAGAGAGAGAGAGATGGAGAGAAGTAGAGAGAGAGAGAGTAGGATGAAAGCTGCACTTCCGATCTACCGCTGCTGCCGGAGGAAGAGGAAATCCCGTTGTGCCCCTTTTACGCCGATCCATGCTAAAAGCACTGGATTGCCATTTGGCCGAGACGTAACGAGAGAGAGGGAGAGAGAGAGGGAAAAAGAGAGAGAGAGAGAGGCCCATACCTTGCTGTCTGGGAACGCAAGCGCTCAACCTTTCAGCTGCGCTTTCAACTACAAATCCGCCACTCCTCTCTCTCTCTCTTTCCCTCGCAGAGCGCGCTTCGCTGCAATGCACACTTTCCAAGAAACTTTTAAGCTCTATTATATACATTACGGAACATTCTCGCGCCTCGGCTTCCATTCGTCTTCATTCATCACCAACAATACTCGCATCACGCCCGACGTGCTCTCTCTCTCTCTCTCTCACTCTCCACCCACTCCTTCTCATACTCTTCCCGCGGTATATATACTTTACTCTTCCTACTCAAATAATTATCTATTCCAACAGCATCTTTCAGCGCGTTCAAACTTCGCGCGCTGTTGAGTATATATGCAAGCTTATCGGACGTATCATCACTACTGGATTATGAATTTTCGAGGTGAATTTATACTATAATGCAGTGTCCTAAAGTCGGTCCATGAGGATGTAATGTATAGGTATACATACCTAAAGAGTTGCTCGAACGGCATATCATATCTCGCATGGAAAACTATATTTACGTATGTATATATACTGGTAGTGGTAGAGAGATTCGTATCGACGATAAAATTCAACACGGCATCAATAAAACCGCTCGATTCACCGCGATCCGGAGAAAAGGACAGGCAGAATTAGAGGGAAGCAGGGAGTGTGCCACAGTGGAAATTGAGGGAAAAGCCTGTGCGAAGGATCAGGCAGGCAGGCAGGCAGCAGCGATTGGAGCCGAATAACAAGCATCCTGATTTACTTCCGCCTTTCGGCCTGGCTTGCGGAAATTCAAAAGGAAATGAGAGAGAGAGAGAGAGAGAGAAGACCCGCTCGCGCACACAGCACCACCGATGCCTTCCTCTTCCAGTTATGTCGAGCGCATCGCGTCCTACCATCTCTTCTATACCTTTGCTTATTTTAAAGCACTTTTTTTTATACCCCTCCCAACTTCTTTTCTCTTTTCTTTCTTCTTCGCGGTGCATATGCACGCAAGCGAAATTAATAAAGTTTGCCGCAAGGGATATCGAAGCAAGAGTACAAAGGATGAGCTAAACGACATTTTCATTCGGGGTAGTAATTCGCGCGTGGTGCGGCCAGCCGAGCAATGAAAATAATTGAAAGCGTGACGCGCGGTCGACGCTAAAATTTTGCTCATTTATCCGCTGAATGGGAAATTAGAGCGACGGTAGTAGCAGCAGCAGCAGCAGCACTTTATATTCGGGGCTTGTTTTTCAAAAGTTACTCGCGTGAAAAACGCACGGCCGCGCGCTTACTTTTCATCCATACTTTTTTCCCCAACCCGAGATAAATTCGCACGCTTGCGTCAAAGCTATATATATATGTGTGTGCTCAAACCATGCCTCGACAAATGCAAACTCACTGTATCATCCGCGGGCGAAAAAGCAGAATTAAAGTGACTTTTTCGCTTCTCTCTCTCTCTCTCTCTCCACCTTCGTCTCCAATTTCCGTTGCTTTTGACTCACCAACAGCCGCTAGTGTATAGGCATAGGTAGTCCCTTGAGGTGAATGATTAGATAGTCGCGGCACTGCAAAGCTAACGTCGATAAATCAGATTTGGGAGGACGACGGTAAAAGTACGTTGGTTCTATAGAGACGCGATCTACTCCCGAGAGTAACAGCAGCAGCAGCAGTAGCAGCAACCTAACGAGGCGTAAGATTTTTTCAGGCACGTATATAAAGGGAGAAAAAGGAACGGCTGTGTAAGGGCAAAAATTCTCTAACCATGTTAGTGACCGCAAAAGAAATCGCGCGCGATGAAATTTAATTTAGTCGTTAGAGCTGCGCCTGAAACACAGCAGTAGCTCCTCGTCACTGGTAGCATACAAGCAATAGCAGCAGCAGCAGCAGCAGCAGCAAGGCCAATGACCGCTGAGCTAATATTTGTACTTCGAAGCGCCGAGCGTTCGTGTATATACGCTACACGCTCACGTAAAGCGAAAGAAAAAGCAACCCGAGCGACAGTCTTTCGAGATCTTCAGCCTCTTGCTTTTTCTTTACTTCTACTCTCTTTCGGATTTTCACAGAGGTGCACGATTTTTCGAAGTGATGCCGTCTTCTCGTATGCTGCTAGTGCTGCTGTCGATGCTGCTTCTGGTTAGAGAATATTCGATGGTGCTGCTCGCTAACGATCCTGTGCTTCTGTTTCCACAGAATACGGTTTTTCAGGTAACGATTTTTCATACTATTTTTACTTGTTTGCTTTGTATTTCTCTTTATTTAAAATGAAATCTATAAAATAGAAGGAAAATTTTTTTTTAAAAAAGTCATTGAGATATATTATATTGGTAGTGGATGGAAATTCGTTAAATATACGTCTAGAAGAGAAAAAATCAGCTTCACTTAAAAAAAAATGTACATTCATCTTGACTATACGCAGACGGTTAAGTCTCGGCAATTTCATTATTATAGGAAAAAGTAATAAGGTGCAGTGTGTGTGTGTGTATGTATATATATATATATATATATATATATGTGTGTGTGTGTGTACGTACAAGACGCGTATACGCTCACTCCAGCGAGTAAAATTGCGAGTGCACAAAGAAAGATGCCGGTATACGTATAAGGACTTCCGGCCTGAGGGGGAAGAACTAAAGTACTATTACAGTCATTTAGAGCATAAAAAAGTTTTTTAATTAAAAAGAAAATTAAAGCCTTCGCTTGTTAGAGAGACTCAAGGTTGCGCGCATTTAAATTACACAATGACGATGATAAATTAACGAAAAGTTAACCCTTGTATAAGCGGTTACATTCGAATTACCAAAAAAAAAAAAATGTTTTCAAGATTCTTTTCCTCTCAAAACCCAGTATATATTACCTCGATTTGTTTACTATATATATATATATACGCATCGTGAGAATAGTAAAATTTTGATATGCATTATTAAAGCAATCCATTTTGGCCGTGGCGTATATATATATTGTGCGCAATAGGGAAGGATTTGGAGCGAGCGATTACATTGATCGTTATGTTATTGTTATGTTGATTATTTATGAATTGGAAGGAGGGTATAGAAGTGAGGAAGGGATCGAAAAAGGTGTGTGTGTGTGTGTGTGTGTGTGTGTGTGTGTGTATATATATATATATATACTTTAGCTAAGCTCACTCATCTCATTTAATCGAGTGGGGCGGCTGCGATACTCGCTCCCTTATATGCCGCACCTTTTGCTCTGATCCTTTTCTTTACGAGGCTTCAGCGCGCGATTCTTTCTAAGCCAGCCACAACCACTGCAGCAGTATAGTCGAGCTCGCGCTAGGTGGCAGAAAAAGAAAAGAGAAATAATTAAAAAAAAAAGAAAAAAAAAAAATAGAAAAAAGAAGAAGAGAGGCCCTAGACAGACAGCAAGCGAGCGAGCCAGACTACCGCTGAGGCAGCCAATTACAGTATTGAGGCGCGAGAGAGAGAGAGAGAGAGAGAGAGAGAGAGAAAGCTAAGCCGAGTCCGCTCGCATTGGCCGTTGGGTCGCCGCCGGCGGATCTTATTAAGACCTTTCGCACGGGGGATAATGAATACTCTTTCAGAAAAGGGAGAAAGTCCCGTAATTAGAGAGCACGTTTGTTTGCGTCGAATCTGTAATGTTCCCGGACGTTGTGCACGCGAGAGCTATAGCAGCTGAAAAGCCAAACGAGTCTACCCCTTTTCCTCATGTTTTTCGCGGTATAGTTGGTGATGGTAAGCGAAAAGCTACGAGGCAAGTCGAACACCCTTTTCGCGCCAACCAAGACAGCGTGCGATTCACTCTCTGAATGAATAACGAGACGTTTTCGACGGATTTACCTGAAAGAAGTGCCCACCCTACTGGCGTGTTTTGCTTCTTCTTCTTCTTGTTCTTCTTCTTCTTCTTGCTGTACCCTCGGTTCGCCATGCTCCTTATGGCTATAGCGTCTCTTCTTCTAAAGCTTTTCACCACGGCCTGTATATATACGCGGTCTATATTCTGCAGTTCTTTTTCATTTTATATATCCTCGTTTTTGCAGTCTCTTGCTGTGACGCGCACGCATGATAACCGCGTGATGCTCGTTTTCCCGTTGAGGAACTATACAATCAGTTTCTCCGTCGATGTTCTCTTTTTTCGGAGTTTAGCTATGGTTTTCATTTTCTAAATGCTTGGGTTGAGATATAATAAAAATGAAAAAGCAGGTGAATGTATAGAAAATCTTTCATTATAGAGTTTACCGAAGAATTCAATTTTCAATGGAACTGTATATTGAAGAAATCAAATGCTATTGTTTTAGTAGAAACAATTAAAAGTAATGTTTTTCTTTTTATCTTATATAAACATTTTGATTAATTGCTCAATTTTATGTAGATTAATCGAGTCGAGGTGAAATTTATAAAGCTTCTGTTAACGCTCTATATACTCCCTTTCACATCCCCCACAAAGCGATACAACAAAGCGATAATGAGTGTATAAAGTAGATATAGAGGCCATAAGTATGATAAGACACGAAGGGCGTGAAAGTTTATATTAAAAAATAATACCATTTTTAATTTTAATACAATTCTCTATAATATAATTCATAAAATCGTAAAAACAAAAAGAAGTTACGCTTAAAAGAAGAAAATAAAATATCGTAAAAGTCCGGTAAAGATATTGAAAAATATTTTCCTTACGAGCGAGTGAGCCGATGAGAAAACCCGCTTAGGTCGCGCGGTTAGGCAACCGTTCACTGGGCATATACTCCAATATTGGAAGTCGCTTGGTTGCGCTTTTAATATTTACCCAGCGTATATATATATATATAAAGTTTTAATAAGTCGCACATTTTTACTCGTATGTTGCTGGCAGTTCACTATAGGTATGTCAGTGCCAATTGTCATGGACAAAAAGGGTGGTCTGGTCTTCAGTTCAGGCTTTCAATTCAATTACGCGCTGCCGTGGAACTTGACCCAATTGGAGCCCATGGTCGTACAGGGCCGCGAGCAGAGTAGCGACAGTAGCAGCAGCCATCTGAATTTGGAGAATATTTATACGTCGTTGGAGAATCTGCTTGAGAGGTAAGCGAGCTGTCTAATTGCAATTTGTATTAAGAAAGAAATTAGGTGAAATGTCGAAAGGCAAGTTAAAAGAGCGAGAAAGAAGCTGCTTCTGCTTCCGTTATGCATCTACTGCCTCATTAATGTTAAAGCTTTAAGCGTGGCAGCTGTGCACGCAGGGTTCCCCTTTTCCCGTCCTTGAGGGATGTTAATTACTATTTTAATAAACGAAATTCCGGCGCGCATTTAGCCTCCCAGCCAGTGCGTAATTAATGAAGTAGAGACCAGCCCGAATAAAGCTTCGGCCTTACTACTTCCTCCCCTCTGTATATTTTCCAAAGGCGCGAGCTAGAGATGCAAGTTGCACGCGGTAGTAACAGCTCGAACGATCGGAAAGTCGCGATATCGAATTATGGAAAGAGGGGAAAAATGTAATTAGCTCCTGCTGGCATATCCCAGAGAGTAATCTCTTTCCCACTCTACGCGCGGTTCGTTCCCTAATGGAAACTAATTATCTCCAAGTATTTGCAATGAAATTTTCATTAAAATAGCTGCCGCTCAATATCGCGGGTGGGTATCAATCAAGTTAAGCGGGCAAACGCGCCGTGGCCTGATGCAGCTTTTTTTTCTCTCTCTCCATATATATATATATATATAGCATTCGAGATCGTGGCTATACGCGAGATAAATCAAGCTGCGTTCGCGGAATCGGGAAATCCTTCCTCACGCCACGGCTACAACAAAAGAAAGCCAAGCGTTTAATTTCGCATTGTCTACTCTGGCGCGTATACAGCTCGGACAATTAATCGTGGCTATAAAACGCACGTGCATGCAAGGCTCTCTAATATAAGCGCGATTGCTCCTGTAGAGATATATATATATATATATATATATATAGACGTATGTATATTAATAAATACGAGCCGCGACGCGCTTGTAGAAGGATCAAAGGCTCTCAGGATAAGGACGCGTGTGTATATATATACATCAGGTGAACGTAAATTAATTGGGACATAAGGCAATTACGTTGCCTAGGAGATGCGTGTTCGAGTGTTCCTCTCTCTCTCTATCACTTGGCGGATATTGGCCGGTGTTCTGTAGTTGACAAGCTTGGCCCCTCATCTCATCGCATTCTATACACTTTAATATATTAATCCCGCAGGCATGGCTGGAACGATGGTAAGCAATGTCTCCTAAGGAGCATCTGCGAGTTGGCCGAAGCGCCGCTTGACAGGAGCCGAGGTCCTGAGTACGATGTCGTCGAAGAGATCATCCACTTGCTACTCACGTAAGTCAACCCTTTGCATTTACTACTATATATACTATATATATACACGTGAGTCTTCGTCTTTCGGTTACTGATGCTCTCTCTACTCCTACGTTGTTGCTGCGATTTCCTTGGGGTGCGGTAAATTCATTAATCCTTCGCTGGAAACTTGTTACAGTGCTAATTGCCGTACATATTATACGAACGGAACTTCAGTTCGAAAATGTATATACTTTGTCTCGGTTTAATGAACAGCCTGGTATCTCTTGGTGGATGCTATAAAAAAAAACAACAACAACAACAACAACCGAGTTGAATAAACGTCGCTCAATTGGCTCACTTTTTCCCCCCACATATATAATATCAGGAAGATTTATCGTCTGCGGCTTCGTCAGTAGCCACGTAAACGCGTACGCGAGCGAGAGAGAGAGAGAAAAAGCGCGTGCAGCAACTCAAGTTGCTCGCGATAAATTGTTTGAATT
>JAYJLV010092535.1:0-12927 GCA_036873485.1 Torymus texanus | reverse complement strand
TCTCTCTCTCTCTCTCTCTCTCTCTCTCTCTCTCTCTCTCTCTCTCTCTCTCTCTCTCTCTCTCTCTCTCGCGTATTATAAGGCAAGAGCGAGAGCCAGAGTAGTCGGCACTTCGCAGAAGAGAACCGCCGCCGCCGTCGTGGCGAGTAATTATCGCCGGGGCGAGAGATGCGCGAGGCAACGGCAGCCGGCGGCCACGTAAACGCGCCGCTTATTTCGGAACCGCGACGCGCGTTTTCGGAATTTCTTCTCTGCGTGCGCGGAGTTTCTGAAGAGAATGAGAGAGAGAGAGAGAGAGAGAAAGAGAGAAAGAGAGAGAAAAGAGAAGGGGAGAAGAGAAAGAGAGGAGAGATGTGAAAGAGAGAGAAGGAGAAGACGGTTCGGAGAAAAGTTTTCGGAGATTAGACGCGGAGGGGAAGATGTAGGTGGTCGCTATGACGCTTCAAAGTTCATGTGGGAGGAGGTTGAGGCTTTCGTTTATGAATTGACCAGTGGTTATTGGTCTTTTGTGAAAATTAATTCGAGATTTAGTTAAATGTAAAGTATAACATGAAATAAACTCATGGTTGTAGGGATAATGAATATTTCATAATTAATGATTTTTTATGCTATAGAACTATCACTTTGGCAGCGGTGAGATTTTACTATAGGTGAAACAAATTGAAAAGATTTACGATTGGATAAAGATATAGTCTCGATGATATCTGTACATCCATATCATAGAAACAAATCGGTAAAAGCGATTATATATAAACAAATTCTAGTTTACAAGAGCTTAATCTTTTTTCTCGACAAAAGTTTAACTAAAAAAATTATATAATATGGTACTTACCCATGGAATATTTTCTTCAATTCCAGTAGACTTATTATTACCTCAAATGAAAACGTCAAAATCAAGCAGTTCATCTGTTAATCAAAAGGCACTATGATGTGCGTCTCGGTCTACATCTTTCACGAATGCCAAATCAGTCACAGCAAATCTCCCTTTAAAACTCAAGCATATCTTTTTCTACTAATTAAAAAGCTTATCCAACGTCAAACGCAAAGGAAGAACGAAGGTAGAGGATTTTTCGCTTTTTTTTGTAACACTGAAAAAGAAAACCTCTTTCGCCGCTGGCTCTCGTACGTTGCATAAGCTTCATTTGCACATTCTGCAACGAGTGGCTGTCAACCAAGAGTGCGTGCTCGTTTGGCTCACCCAATTATGCGTGAATACTACGATTTATCCTTGTGATCGCTGTTCACGTATAAGCCGAGAATAATTGCATGTTAAACAGAAATTAATAAACGCGCGTAATCGGTGAACTTTCGTTATCTTATATTGGCAGCAACGCAATTTGTGCGTAATTGATTTATTACAAACCTTATAATTATACAGAAAAAGTAAGCTGTAAGTGTAAAAGTTGTGTTGAAAACAAACCTGATGTACAATTGTATACAGACGCGTTCAGGGAGTAAGGGAGATATGGAGAAAATAGAGAGGCAAGGAACGGGAGAAAGACAAAAGAATTGATGTATGGTTAGCCGAACTTTGTACCGTAAACTCGCTTATTTGCTCACACTCGACTTTCGTAGTAATGGGATTCCTAATTAACATAATTTGAGATGCTCTCGATATTGGTGATTGCAGGGATTCAAATTTGTTATTCAATTTCGAATTATAGGAAAAAATCTCTTTAACACATGTTGTTCTTCATTAAATTCATATAGCGTATTAAAAACATATTTTCTAAACAGTCGAAATTAAATGAAATGGGATCACCTTAAAGATGACTGTATAAACACAATAAAAAAATGCATAAACCTTAATTACTGGTATAAAAATATTCAGATTAATTTATTCATTTTTATAAAACCACAAAAACCATGTTGCTATTCTGTCGACAGTACATCATGTATTGCTCCACTTTTACATGTAATATAATTTTCTGTTTGTACGGCGATTGAGTTCTATTTTTATCGATGATTTGTAATAATACACTACGCTGATAAACATAAAAAAATATTTCGTTTAAAAATCCATAAAATAGTGAACCAAAATTTAACAAATATTACATACAGGCGCAATACTGGGCAGGTATTTTTCAAACTACCTGTACGCTAATTGAATAGTCTCTTTTATTGCCTAACAATGTCTATTAAAACAATACTCTAGAATGAAATTTGAAATGTGATATTTAAGAAAATAAGTTTTTTAGAGTTAACGAATTTCGATTGCTGATAATTTCATATTGAATGAAATTTTCCTTATTGGATTCTGCACCGTTTACAAATATTCTTAATTAAGCCCGTAAAAAAAGTACATAGTGCAACTATTAAATACTTAACTATATCAAAAATTTCAAAGAATCATTTATTTTATGCGATGACCGCGTACTTGAATTTCTTATGGTCATCTACTGTTTTTCTTTTTATTAACGATACCGCCTTCTTTATACAAGCGCTCGGTCAACTGCGTATATATATTGAGCTCGACGCGGGGAAATCCCGCGAAATGACCGTACACCGTTCGAGCGAGCGAAAGAGAGCGAGAGGAAAGAAAAAGCACGAGCGAGCGAGAAAGAGAGATGCTATCTCGCTCGGAAAAAGGACGAGCGTGATCCGTGCGCGCAAAAAGGCGGAGGAAAAAAAAAACGTAAAAGAGCGCGCGGAACGGAGGGTGGGGTGAGCAGGAGCAGGAGCAGCAGCAGCAGCAGCAGCCTCGGCGAAGAATAAGAAAATGTCCGGGCGACATCGCGCCCGCGCTCCCTTTGTTATTAGTTCCGGCGAGCAGCCGTGGGTGGAGAAAAGAAACGAGGGAAGAGGAGAGAGCGAAATTCACTCGACGGCCAAGCGCTTGCTCGCTCGCGAACGCGCGCGCACACGCGGAGCGTACGAATTTCGCGAGGAGGAGCGCGCCGCCGGGACAAAATGAGGAGCGCTCGAATCTTCTCTCTTCTTTTTCTTTTTCCTTCGACTCTCTTTCTCTCTCCCTCCTTTTTTTTTACTCGACGCGCTGCTCTTCGTTCCTCCTATCTCCAGCGCTTGCTCGCGAGCGCGCGTATATATATATATATATATACCTTCGTTCCATCTCTCTCTTTCTTCTCGCTCGCGCGCGCTCGCTCGCTCTTGATACTGTCCGTTATTCTCCCGCTGTTATTCCCCTTGACTGCGCGCTCGCTCCCTCTCACTCTCGATTTCCGTCCTTCTCTCTCTCGCTCGCTCGTTCTCTCGCTCGGCTGGGCGAAGTTGCGCGCGCGTGAGTGTGCGAGCGGTATACGAAGACCCGCGCGAGCGCGCATCCTGCGACGCAGCGATAATTGGGATTAAAAAAAGAAGGAGACACAAGCGCGAGGGTCGGCGAGCAACGCTAACGCGCGCGCGCTCAGCGGACGCGACGTGGGAGACGCGAGCGTGCGCGCCGACGTTTTGCCGCCGGGAGATAGGAGAGAGAGAAAGAGAGAGACGCGACGAGGTCGACGAAGAAAGAAAAAATTTCGTTTCTTTTTTTATATATATTCTTCTCTTTTTTCGCTGTATTTTTGCGGAAAGGGTTCGCGGATGGCCGGTTTATTCTTTAATTAAGGAATATCGTGCGCCCGTTCGAGGATATAAATTTGCCGGGGGAATTGTTTGGCTGTATATTAATTAGATTGCTTTAATTAGAGGAAGCGATCAAATTCGCTTGCTAAGGAGCCAAATAACAACGCGTTCAATCACATAAAAAGAAAAAAACAAACGTATATCTTAATCATTAATATCCCGAAAACATCTTTTAAAGTTGTTTTCTATTCACTTCAATTGGACCAACAAAAACACAAAGCGTGTAATCCGCTTGAAAATCAATTACCCGAAAGGAAAAGCCAACTACGCGACACATCTCTCTCTCTCTCTGTCTCTTTATACGCGCGTATACACACACATACTACACTCGCGTAGCGTTATACACGAACCACTGCGTACGCGCATCGCGAAAAAAAGCCCACGCTGGAAAATAGACAAACATCCGTTATCCCAAATGCCTCTCTCTCTCACTCTCCTCACCCTTTTAGCCGCGACAAAAGGTTTAACGTGTCAATCCTATCGTTCCGCTGGCCTCGTTACGCGCGTGCTCTCTCTCTCTCTCTCTCTCTCTGTTGCGCGTTCGTCGTTCACAAAAGAAGGCGAGCCCGCGAGAGAGCTCGTTTGTTCGGAGCCCGGGAGAGCGCGACGGCGCGCGGCGCAATTATTATTTTTGCGCGAGCCAAGCGTTCGCGCAAAGTATTCCGTTACCCCGCGTTCCCTCACTCGCTCGTTCGCTTTGTCGCGACGCTCGAACTGAAGGAGAAAGGCCGCTCCCCGCTTCTGTGCTTGCCATATATATATATATACACACAACATCATATACGCACGCAAGAGAGAAGTGCGTTCGATTCTGTTACGCGATATTTTACTTTATTTCGCTGTATTTTTTTTTTGAGAGAGGGATAGGGTTAAGTAAAGGAAAGGGAGTATGGGATTGGGAGGCTGATGGAGTAGCTCCTTGTTCGCCCGAAGTTTTTGCCTGAGCTTCGACAGGTCTCTGACATATTTTTTTGCTCGCCTCGCAGTGAAGAGGCATTACAGTGGCCTGGTAATTGAATACTTGATGGGAGTTCAGGTGTGACTGCACGTAAATTACGACAACATGTTAATTTAATAGGGATTTCGTAAGCCTGCGCGTATACCAAAAACTTGAGACGATGTTACATTTTCGACGACATTTATCAAAACGATGATTATATATTATACGTGGTCAAGTTTAATTTGTAACATTATATGATGAGGATTAAGAAAGCATTGTGCAACCCGTACCTTGATTAGCATTAAAATGCATTAATCTGACACACTCGGTCATTGAGATGGGATAAAATTAAATAACACAAAAAAAAACTCTCACTCATACAATTATTCGTTCTCATTACGCTTGCTTTTGCATTGTATCGTTCTCTCAAAGCCGATGTACGCTGCAATTACGTAACAATATACCAGGCTCGCACGCACCTGCCCAGCCAGCTAATGCGATTTATCCGAAATACTTGCAAATCATCGCGAATTGCGTCGCAGTGTAGCATAAAGCTCGCGAGCCAGCTTATAAGACCTCGAAACATCATCCGTACGATTTATGCGCATAAATAATCCACCCGATAACTCGTCACGCGCGAAACTTTGTTGCGTCATTTTATATATATACGCGTATAATATATAAACCGCGAGCGTTTTTCCTTTGTCCGAAGACTCGCATACTGTCCAGCTCTCTTAATTCGAGCACGTTCTATCTCTTTTTCTCTCTCAACTCAACGCAATCGAATGCAAAAGAAGAGGAACAATCGCGCGAGAACAACCGGTTGCCGCGCCGCTATGTATGCGCGCTCTCGCCAAATATTAGCATTCATCGAGCAGATGGCCCCATATTATGGATTCATAAAACTCGTTACTTAACCCACACGTCGTCGACGAACGATCATCGACGAAATATACAACACCGTCGTCGTCATCGTGTTGTATTTTATATATATATCTGTGGCTTGCCGGAATAACCGAATAAGTCCACTTTTCGAGTTACCGAAAAAAAACGGGTTTTAATGTTCAAACTTATTTGTAAGTACTAGTCAATTGACATATTCAAAACATATATTTACACGTTGGTTTGAACAGATTATACATTTTCTGATGCGTTAAAACGAGTAAGAACTGAAAAAAGTATGGACTTATCTGGTCATTCCGGGTACTGTGGACTTATCTGATAGTGCGGTTCGCGTTTATTTTAGAGCATATTCTTTAATTTAATTATGAAAAAATTACAAAATTAACAATTGATCAATGAATTCTTCTAACTTATTCAAGAAATTTCTATTTTACTGACATTTCTATTAAATTTACGACCATTTGTATTGTATTTGTATTGTACTATAATATTGTAAAATTTTAAAATGTTTATAATTCGAAAGTGTATAGAAATTTTTTAAATAAAAAGATAAATATATATTAGCCATCATATTCACATTAAATTTGAATAGATAAAATAAATGATAACTACCAAAACGAAAAAAAATGATGGACTTATCTTGTTATGTCGCGCACAAAATCTGAAAACTGGACTTATTTGGTTACGTTTCGGGTGAATTGTAGCTTTACGGCAATATTTTAGCTACTACTGTAAGTGATAAATGGAAAAAGCCTATTTGAAGATACAAAACCCGGGGTTATCTCGATTTCCAAAAAAGTGAACTTATTCGGTTATTCCAGGAAGCCACAGATATACAATCCTTTATATAAATTGAGCGATCGAGATTCGTTCGGTTTTCGAGTATTTTTGCGAGGTATCTCGATTTTTTGTGAGAATTTTGGGTCGATCGCGAGACAGAGGGCGCGCGTAGCGCGGCGAATAACACTAGTGCTAGGCTAAACAGAACCGTTCGTCCACGCGCGGCACCAATTACGCACTCGCGAAACGCGAGAAAAATAAAACGACAGATAAATAAACAAAGCGTGCGTAGGTTGTATACGACCGTTTGGTATCGTACTCATTTTCATTTACCTCTCAGTCTGTCTCTCACTCCCCCTCACTCACTCTCTATATATCTGTCCATTTAATTTCGTCGGTGGCTTTCTCGCATGTGAGGCTCTTGCCGCACACATGCACTGCACTCTCGCTGCGAAGTCACAAGGGTCAGACTCACTGTGCAGTATATGAGTGCAGAGCGAATGAGTAAGCGAGAGAGAAAGCAAGAGAGAGAGAGAGAGAGAGAGAGAGAGAGAGAGAAACGCAGGACGTATACGCGACGCGTCGTCGTCATCCGCCGCGAGTATACAACGGAGAGATAGCGCGCGCGAGGGACGCAAACTAGACCGTAACGAATCTGTTGGCTACCATCGTCGTTGTTGTTGTTCTTCTCTCTCGCACTCTCTCCTCTCTGCGGCGCTCACATAGTATACTACACGCCGTGTACGTACCGCGCTCTGACCAACCGCGTATTTTCCAATCGCCGCGAATACGTACTTCCCCGCGCGTGTGCACGAGCGAAAATTGGAAAAGACGCAACAAACCGGCGTAGGTTTGTGTATATATATATATATATATATAGGCTATATAGCACTGCTGCTACGCTGTGCTTTTTTTTTGCGGTACGCCCAGTGCGCGGGTAGAGCCAGAAAGTAATTGAAATTTTTGATTTGGAGGAATAGCGCGCATGCACACGTGCCCGCACGTTGCGTGGCTATATGTATGTGCGTGGGCAAACGAGAGAAGGTATATATATGTGGACTATATACTCTTTTGGGTATATATATTCTATGATAGGACGTAGTCATTTGACCGTTGAGTTCGAGACAAAAAATGATGAACGTGTATCAATATAGCGTTTGTGAAAAGCGCGCGAATGTTATTCTTGATATCCTGTCAAAACAGAATTTGCACAGTCCTGCGCGTGCAATGTAAAAGTGAAGCGAGACAATAGTTCGCGGGAATGAAAATCATATATGCAATTCTTTTTTTTTTTCAAAGGAAAAAAAAAAGTTTGAAAATATTTTTCCGAACGGTGTATGTGCGGGCAAGCTTTTGTTTTAGTTTACTCTATGGCGTTGTGATGTTTTCTTAAAGAATTCAATTTGGTACATGCAGTATAGAAAGTACGTTAATGGAAGTATAACGGGGATTTTAAAGAGTAATAAATGCCTTTGAATGAATAATTGGTAACAAAAACTTCTTAACAAAGTTTTATTATTCATGGTGAAATGTGTAATAAACAATTAAGATGCAATTAATAAAAATACAGAAAACAACGGTAATAAGCTGTAACTAGTGAAAACAGTTAATCATATACATTGATGACACATTGCACCAACAAAGTATCAAATAACAGGCCTAAAACCAAACACCGATTTAGTCACGCGCTATATAACGTACCCATAATTGACTTCGACTATTATACCTTCCCTGAGAAATCTTAAAATAAAAACTCCATAACCAGTATCGCTACCACCATCGACAAAAAAAGAGTTTTCAATAACTGTTCCTATACTTATACAAATCTCGCCTATAGCTTTCTATTCTCCCTTTCGTCGTCTCAAACGAAATAAAGAGCTTTATAATCACACGGGTCGCATCGAGGCTTAACGAGCGCACTAAAAACGCGCACTGCACGTATATGTATAAGGGCTAGGTTAATAAAACGCACCGGCGCTAGGAGATCGGCCGGTAATAAGGCGGCAAGGGTGAGCAGAGGATGAAGCAGAGGAGGAGGGATACGATATTAAACCTCGGCGAGCGAACGCGCGCTAATTCGGCGGGACCACGCTCGCGCTCGCTCGCAGGGCTGCCAGAGGATTAATCCCCGACGCTGCCTCGCATACACATCCATCTATTATGCAGTGTGAGTTTGTGTTGAAGTCTATATATATATGTATATATATGCGTATATAGCTGTATGTATGTGTACGTCTATGCTACACTCGTGTAGTCTTATCAAAATTCACTGAAAAATTTAGCAGGTCGTGCTGCAGCGAGTTTTTGTCTGGCCGTGGAGTTAATGGATTTTGTCAGGACGAAGACGACGAGCATGCAAGCGCGCGTACGCTCATGAATGCACAATTGAGTGCAGATGCTGTGTGTGTGTGTGTGTATATATATATATATATACACACGCGCGTTTGTAGGATGGAGCTATCGGCGTTTAGAGAGAGAGAGAGAGAGATTTTTCTCGAGGGGGGTATTAGAAGATCTGTTTGATTTGAAGAGCAAAGAACAGGCTTTTGATTGCGTTCTTTTAAAGCGCTGTTTTGATTGCATGATTACAGCGTTGGTAGAACCCGATGGTAAACGTGCACTCTTTCATTACGTGTAGCAAATACAGCCGAATAGAAAGAATGCTTGATATTTCTTTTACAATTGATTTCGAGCTTATGAATGCGAACCCATTTATCGGGAAGCTATGCATAATAGAAAGATCATTATTTGATACTAAAAAGTATAATTGAAGTAATTATAATTTTATAATAACTTAATTATATTTTTTCGTTTCTATAAAGTCTAAATATATTTTGTAGGTCTGTAAATAGCCAATCTTCCGTAATAAATGCAATTCATTGATAAAATACAGAAAATGATGTGTAGAACACAGATATATGCAAAATAAGTGAAAGGGAATCTAACAAGTGTATAATACAAATTTTAAGTTATTCTATTTCGAATTTTAAAAGTATTAGTATAATTGTTATTATTCTATAGCTTATGACAGCTTTTTTTGGCGACTATGTGTTAAATTAGCTAAAAAGTATATATGGGTTTTTATCGTGTAACCGGTACTCAGACGTTTGGAAGTAAAGTATTAAGGATTAAAGTATGAATTTTGTATTGCAGGCAGCTCTATTTAATATGATTAAATTGCTTCAAGAAGTGATTTAATTATGACGTGACTGAATCTATAAAGATTACTCGGTAAATCTCAAAGTATTAATCATACATTCATTCCGAAGACAGTGATCGCTTCACTGTGGAGCTGACTAGTACAGAATGTATCATTTCTGGTAGAAATAATATTTATTAACAATTGTAAGATGCCTTATGGTTTTATGTATAGCCTCCTCTCAAAAAATTTATTAAATCATATATTTTACTCCTATTTGGACTGTGTTAAATGCATATTAAGTACGGAAAAAAAAATCAATAATTAAATCGAACATGCATCAGGTACTTGGCTTACTTGTTTAATAACTGAGACTGATTGATTTAAAATAAACTTTATCATACCATTTTGTTGAATTAACGAATTTAAATCATCTTTATAAGTATAAAAGTTATACTCATATAAGATTTTTTCACTTTAAATGTAAAAAATTTTAATACTTTTAAAATGTTCATATCTTTCGACATGACCAAAATTTTATTTCCAGGAACTTCCATCACCCCTACAAAGAGAAAAAATAACTTGAGATCTTTTTTTTTTATATGGAAGACACGCTCGCCAAATCATTAACATTTAATATTTAGGAAAATGATAAATATAACATTTTAATAATTCTTACAAAGTAAATAACTTTTACAGTCTGCGTTTTTCTTATACACAATAACGATCTTTTAAGTAATTTTTCTTGTAAACTGATTTTCAATCAATTTATCAATTGATGCAATAAGAAAAGAATACTCTCGGTCATTTTACATCTGAACTTGAGAATTCTGACTTATATCTAGTTTTGTTTACCTTGTATTCAAACAAATTTCAAAGTACATTATTATCAAATAAAATTTGTTATCACATCCAATAAAAAAATTTATAGCACCCGTAACTATAATATTATCACCAGATAATCGTTAAATAAAACCTATCTTATACTCACTACAAAAAAAGGGGCGTAATAATATAAAGATCTTATTTTTAATAAACTTCGTATATATATAATACCCACGCGACTTTCATAATAACGGTTCGATTCCCCATCATATCAGCAAAAAAAAGCCTCCATTAGTGTCCCATTACGCTCCGCAAACTTAGCCAGGACAATGTAACGAAAATGAACTCGCGCTCGTGCTCGCACTCTCGGGCGTTACAACACAACGCCGGGAGACCGCGCAATAACAGTCACCGCGTAAAGCGCGAGTCCGCGTCTCGCTTTTTTTTTTCTCTTTCCGACCGACAGAAATTTTTCCCCTCGCTAAATCTGCGCGTATACGAGACGACGTCGTCGTCGTCGTTGTCGTCACTGCTTCGCGTTTTACGTAACATGGCGGTGCCGTTTTTGCCTTTTTCCTCGCGATTTCTTTCGTCGCGCGTGCTTCTCTCTCTCTCTCACTCTCTTCCAGTGTATATATGTGTGAATGTGTGCGCGGGAAATTTACGCAAGAGTTGTGCGAGAAGCACGTAGCGACGAGACGCCGCCGCGTCGAAGCCAATAAAACCTCGCAGCGAGCCGCGAGATAAAAGATCGAAAGGAGCGCGAATGAACGTTTACACGCGAGAGGGAGTGAGTGAGAGAGAGAGAGTCGTTAATTAGCACGAGCAAGTATTATATATTCTCGAAATTATTAATGGCCGCACGAGGCCGAGAGAGATAGCGCGGCCAGATGCGTTCGCTGACTTTTTTTTTATTTCTCCCTCTCTCTCGTTGTCTCGCGAGGACGTCGCCGCCGCCGCCGCCTGTTTATGTAGAGATTCGCGTTGAGATGAGCGGAGAGTGTTTTGAATAACAATGTCGGCTTTTGTTTTTTATTCCTTGGTTTTTTTTTCAACTTCAGTGATTAAGAATTTTTTTAAGTTTATCGGTTGAAATGATTAAAGTTTTTTATTCGGGTCGAAAATAAGTATCTTAGAAAAAATTTAATGATATTTTAATCTAACATATTGATATAAATAATTAAATTATTATTTAAAGGTTCACTTTAGAGATAGGACAGTTTGTAATCGGAAAAATGAGGATTTTAATATTTGGTTTATTAACGGTATTAATAAACATCACCGGTTTATGTTATTTTCGATTAATTCGTATAACCAACAGATGGATCAACTGTAATGAATATAATTTGGGTGCGATTATATTTGATTTTAAGTTACTTTGTAAATAACGAAATAACTAATATCAAAAGAAACTACATTGTGATATGAAATATAATTTTCGCGTAATGATAACCCAATTCCGAATACAAATATATTAATACGAATTGGAGATTGCAGGTTATACTTTGTGAATAACGATGTCACCAATAATAACGGATGCTATTTCGTTTAACTGTGATAAAATAGACTGTAGATGTTACTGTGAGTTCTGTTTATAAGTTTTATGGACACATTTCAATCGGGGCCTCGTGCTTATGATGTAAGGTTTCCATTTGTGTTTACTTTTTTTAACGCACACCCAGTCTATGACACAATTTTTCAATTAGTTATGAGCAATTATTTGCATTTTTTTATATAATTCATTGCATTTTGTTTTATCGGATTTTCCATTAAATCCCCAATGGGCGCATCACATGATCTGCCCAAAAAATAACTCGTCTCATTATAAAAACAATCAAAAACTAGACGAATTTTACGATCATCGACGAAAAGTTTCCCAAGCATAGTATATATATATATATATATATATATACGGCCTGCCTCAAAACTTGCTTCTTCTCCCGCGTACACGAGTTGTTATCGCCACGCGCGTTCGCGACCAACATCATCATACTCCCCGTAATGAATTCACGACACGGACATTCCGATCATTAATTATCGAGTTGGCGAGCGTTCCACTCAGGTCCGCAGGCGCGACTGTTCGCTCTTTCTCTCTCAATTCTGGCGCGCAAAGTGATTTCCAAATCTCGCGAATGCGAAACAGAACACACGTACTCGTAATAATCCAACGCCAGCTATCCCCTTATACACACACACACACAAACACCGAGACCCAAGAAAAGATAAATTAATCGTTCCGATCCTTATTTAAAAATCCTCCTAGATTAAAATATTCAGCGTGCTCCAGCCGTATGATACTAAAATTTGCTAATATATGCGCGCTGCTTCGTCGAAACCGGACTCTCTCATAAGCAACGCGCGCATACGAGAGCCAATATCTCGTGTGTGTGTGTGTGTGTGTGTGTGTGTGTGTGTGTGTGTATATATATATATGCGAGCACGAAAGAGAGCGTCGTTCACTAAGCGAGAGGGAAAGAATATATGTATAAAAAGAAAGAAAAAAGAGTCGCGCGCGAAGCCCCGAACTCTCTCGCGGAAATCGATCACAGCATATAGCGCGCGGGCGAGCGTCGCACTTCGCTACTCTCTCCCCTTCTCCTCTCTCAGTCCCCCTCGCCACTATACAGTTCGTACGCTCCGTCTTCGTCGCTCACGCGATCCGCGGCGCGCTTGCGCGCATGTTAAAAAAAGCACGCGCGCACGAGAGAGAGAGAGAGAGAGAGAGAGACAAAAGTAGCCCATTCGCGATATACGC
>JAYJLV010092524.1:0-12928 GCA_036873485.1 Torymus texanus | reverse complement strand
CCTACGATTAGTAGAGCACTATAGTAAATTTTACTAGATATTTTCTGAAATTTTCATAAGATATTTCTCTCCGTGTAGTAATATTATTTATTCTAGCAAATAATATATTTAACGGGCTGTTTGTATAATACGTGTATGTATAGCGCTGCAAACTATAAATAAAATACTGTACACAAATCGATATCTCGGTCGTATAGTTACAGGAGATAATTGTAAGTAAGAAATGAATTTGTTGCTCTAACATCTGAACTATCTCCTCTGTTTACTTTTATTTTTGCGAGTAAGGGCCATTCGTTTTCTCAGAAAATTTCAGGATCCCTTTGATAGCGAGCTCGTGGCAAATAGAATAAATAATGAGAATAAGCTCATATAGGGGAGCAGTGAGTGCAGAAGCAAGCCGTATAGCGTAGAAAGAACAGCACGAGCGAAAAAGAAAGGGGGAGTGACGCATGGAGAAAAGAAAGATCAGGGCGCGCAGGTTTGATCTCGCCGTCGTTCATAAGGTAGAAAAGGAGGCGGCCGCGCGCCACTGCAGCGCCGTCACGTACCGATATCTAAAGGATAGTAAGAAGTCCGCAGCCTCGTCTATATAGCTATACGCGAGGCGGAGGCAAAGGTCGCCGGGTTATATTGGAGGGAAAGAGACGGAAAGTGGAGAAGGATAAAAAAGATGAAGGAAGAGAGGAAGAGGACTATAACGGGGCTAAATAAACCTGGGAATGCGAAAACAAATCTGCTTTGAAGTCGAGGCACGCGGCCTCGGCGGCAGATATTAACTTTTTTAGATTCGCCACGTGAGCGGCATTCGCGAGGCCGGCGCGAGAGCGCGAAGAACCTCACATATGAGAAGTATAAACTACACAGATAGCGCAATGCAAACTCGTCCGTTCTTCCTTGTCTCGCGCGCCTCTTCCCTTGAATGTGCGTATTTCTGTTGGGCGCATTGCAAGAGAAAACACACTTTCTTATTTCCAGCTTGTTTATATCTACGTACGCGCAGCCTGTCGAAAACATACCGAAATATGTCATTAAAGTTTGTCCAATAGTACTTTTTAATTAGCAATTGTTTTTACTTTGTTGTACACCTTTTATCGGTTCCAAACAAGTTCGTGACTTGTGACATTTCTGGAATAAAAAAGAAGATATAAGTTGATTGTTTCCTAGGATTAACCAAGCAAATTTCGTATTTCAATTAATTTTGAGGAAAATCGACTAGAACTTTAGAACGTCAGCTTGTACACGCACAACTATATATTTATAGCTGGAGGTTCTCTAACTTAGTAGCGACTTTGTCTGGCTTTGACGTGTACACCGCGCTATAAAGATAGACTTCTGCGCATTCTCGTTTCTACATTTTTACTTTTGTTTTGCACTGCGCGCCGTTGTAAAAGCAGACATAACGGCGACGATGAGACAAACTGTCATTCTCGAGTACACGTCCATCTGTTTGAGGTTACATCGTGCGTACTTAAGTTCGTCGAAGTCAGTACGTTGGCAAGGTAGCCCTCATCCGTTTTTTTTTATAGCTATACATATACTGCACACGCAGTGCGGAAAGACGCGTTGTAAATTTCCCGACTGGTCTTGTTTCAGTCGCAAGAACTCATAGTTACAAATTCGATCAAATGAATGATTAAAGATCGAAATGTAGAATTGTCAAAATGATTTTAAAAATATTTTAAAATGTCTCTTCGCAGTGTAAAAAGTGAAATTAATTGTCAATATTTTAAAGAACTACTGACCTTGCCTATGAATGCGAGATTATGTTTTGTATATAGAATAAAAATGGAAAATGAATCGTAGATAAGCATTAGCAATGAGAGCAAAGGCGCGAAAGAGCAGCTTAGATGAATAGACATGAGCTCGTTGGTTGGAAGAAGCGAGCTGCGAGCGCCTCCAGCGAAAAAAGCCAATCGCGACGCGCTGCGCTGTCGGTTGATGCACGGACGTATATATCCATCAGTCATAAAGTGCCCGCGTCAGCTTGAAAACGAAGGGGACAGGTATACACATATCCGAGAGCGAGTATCAGCTACTCACACCGACGACCCGCATGGATTTATTCCGTTATCTCGAATCGGAGCCAATTTGTCCGGCTGACTTTTAGATCGCGATTCTGGGAGATAGAGCAGCGGCTGTATCAGCTCTGGCGTGCGAGCGAGCTTACGTATTCAGTCGGGAGATGGAAAGCGTGCTCGACGAGAATCCGACGGACACGAATTTCGTGCGTGCACGGGTTATATCTGCGCCCGGCGCCCCTGTGATCTCGCTGCGAGATAAGGGAAAACGAACTTTGCTTTCTCTCGCTCGCCCCGGGAATGGCCGGGCTGTCAATGCACCGGCTATCTTTATGCACTGATATGCTTGCGTCTTCGCTGTCTTTATCCAGGCTACAGTTTGGCGAGGGCGCTTCGCTGCTCGGGCTGCCTCAGTCTAGCTAAACGGTCGTCTGCAGGTAAGCCTGCTTTGCACGTATATACATATAGACGCGCAGACGTTTGACGTGTGCGGCTTTCTGTGGCAGCGTCTCTGCGGGGATGCTTAAATAATCGAGGTATCGCGTGCATAGACCCCGATTCCTTATGCTCCAACGCACGCAGCAGCCTCCGTGGTCTAGTAAGAAGCGCCTGTAGTTGCTGCCAGTGCAGAGTAGTTACAAATGCCAGGTAGAACTTTGTCAGGGACATGTACACCCCTGCCCGCTCATTCGAGGCTACAACTAAGCTTTGCTCAAGCAGTTGTCCTATTCAATTAGTAAGAAGCGTCGCTCTTTGTCACTCAAGCGCACTTTCATCAATTCTTCAGGTGATCGCTCTCTTGTGCGTCCTCATGTTTGTTGCATGAGAATGCCAAATGCGCGACCCGAGCATCCCCCCGTCGGATCGAATATTCAATATAGATTATGGTTTACAGTCGCACTGTAGCATGGGGCAATTCCAACATGACGAAGCGTGACTTAAATGTATTGTTATATGAAATATGTGTTGTATTTCTGCATAGCGATTTCCCTGTGCTCGTTAAACTGAGATTTTTCCTTGTTTATTCCAATTTTGTATATTGTACGGCTATTGAATGGAAAATTGTTTTTACAGAAAAAAAATTTAATGAAAGCGATATTTTGCAAAATAATATTAGTATTTTCAGCGCATAGTACATGAATCTTTAAATTGCAAATGTTGATGTACCGTTTTTTAGATGAATTTTCAAATTTTAAAATGCATGAAGTTGTCAATAACATACAGATTTTGAATGGTCAAACAGTTTTTCAAAATTTTCAATTATACATATAGGTATAATTTATCTACGACATAAAATATAATAGTATACTTATCACTGAATTGAAATAAGAAGTATTGTTAAAGCGAAAGTACGTTTATATTACGGCTACATTCATATAATATTATTATAAATAAAAAATTTCTTTGCAAGTCAGCTCATACTTCTTGAAACCGAGCTTATTAAGTGGTTACTAAGTGGTTTTGCATTTTTATAAATTATATAAATTTGTTATGACTATATTTTTTTCAATAATAATCATCAATAATAATTACAATTTTTAGAATGTATAAAACATTTTAAATAGATATACGTCTAAGACCGAAAGATGATCCATTAAAAAAACTGTTGAATATACAAACATAGAATTCTAAATTTAAAAACGTATATAATTTAGAAAAGAAAGTTAATCTCTTGATTCAGCTAAATTTATGTCAAGTCTTAACTCAAGATGTTATGAAAATAGGTAGGCAACTTCTCTCAAAACATGTGTCTATTTTTAACGAATAACTTTAATTATTTACGATTTTACTAATAAACTTTAATAATTTAATTTCAAGTATTTATTATAATGCATACTATATAACTTATGCATTAGTTATACGGTGTTCCGCTAAATATTGCACAGTATATTCGAAATTTAGTTTAATTACAACAGCTATACTATTTAATCCTTTGCTGTATGATGACAGATAGGAAAAACTGGGGTGAAACTGGATACTTTTTGAAAATTGTTTACTATGAAGAAATGAAAATTTAACAATAATACTAATATTGTCTTTAGATAACATTATTAGGATATCTAAAGATATCTAAAAATATGATTTGATAGTTGAAAAAATATATGTAAAAAATGTTTTTCAAGATTTACAAAAGTATCTTGTTTTACCTCGTAAAAATCGTAAAAATATTTTCACTATATAAAACCAGATACTTATTACATTATAGTACACTGTTTATGAAATACAAGGAATATCCGAGTGGACCATAAAATGTTCTACTTGATGTCCTTTTTTTACCCCGCAATGATATTAAAAATTAAAAAATGCATAAGATATAAAGTTAAAACTAAAATTTCTAAGTCAGTGTTCTGTAAAAATTTTTAAATATTGCAAACCAGATACAAGTTTAGACAAATTCCAAAACGATGGACGATGTATCGGAAGACAGTCTTGTTCTTCGATTTGAGGTGGATTTGGTCTATAAACACATATATAGATATTTTGATGCGCTTTATGTTTTTAGTATTACTATAATATTTGCATTCTAAAAATGTTTTTACTGATTGGTAATCAGCGACCTCGAAAACCAAAAGTCAAAGATTAAACAGAAAAGTCGCAAAAAACAGTGTGCTCTGAAAAATTCATGCATGAAAGGTTTAATAGTAGTTTAAAGTTTTTACAATTTATGTATTGATTACTTATTTATTAACAGAATAAAATATCAAATAAATAATCTGATATGTCCTATAAATACAAGATAAATTAAATTACCGTGACCACTGGTTAAAAGCATCTCATTATGAATGAAGAGTCTCAAAGCCGAGACATGATACACGCTTTTAGCGGCATCCCACAACTTTGTCAGCTATCGATCCCTGCCTTTTTCAATTTCGCAGCTTCGTCATTTCTTCACGAAGCTCCTCTGAATGAATTTACGAGATTCTCTCGAGCGCAAAAAAGTAGCGAACGCGATACACGAAGGCGTCTCGAGTTTAGATACTATTAAGCTTTACTCGATCTGACAAAGTATTGCGCAACATGAGACGTGGTTGCACGCAGGTCATAACTTTTCCATTAGGATAACACGTTCCTCCTTCACTTCTTCATTTTCTCTATAGACTGAATTTCTATAGACTCAGCTCTTGGCCGCAAGTCTCGCATATATAATTTAATAGGAGCACAGATAGCCTATGTATATACGAGAGAATCTGCTACATCGAATGTAACGTGATCGTACATTGTAGCTCGATATATTGTCGTACAAGTGGGAGAAACGAGGCGAGGCAGCCATAGGCAGGCTTTTCTTCCGTCCCGATAATAAATTGCAGCTCTTTTTCATCGCACCTACCGAGAGTCTGTAATTTTCGTTTCTCCAACAATTTATGGCGCCAACCGATGCCACACGGTCTCGCGCCTGTCTGGTTTCATTAGTTTTGGAATATGGCTTGCTATTTTCACGAGCATAAAGCTTCCCCGTGCGCTTAACCGCACTAATTCATCGATTTTATCTCGAAATGTAAAACAACTCAACTTCTTATGCTTCATTTTTACCTATATCTAATGCCTACATTATCTCTTAATTAGATGTGCCTACAAATTAATAAATACATACGCAAAGATTAGATCTTAATTATATTGAATAATTTAATCACCTCTAGTAGAGTACTCGGCAAGAGCAAAATTATATATACTCGGTAAAAAGTCGTCTAGTTTTCGCTGGAGCTCGCAGTTTTTATATTAATATCGGGCGATGCACTCGGCACGGCAGAAGTAACAGGTTGATACTCTCGTATGTAGAATGAAGTGGGTGGCCTCTTCTGCTCGGCTCGTAGCTTGTGTGTGGACGAGGTAAGAGCGTTAAGTTGCCACTGCTGTGCTGCACTGCACTCCGATAACAAATCCTATTAAGCTCCGGGACTTGAGCTTATTTCTTTCGAGATAATTTTATTCCTCAAACACGTCACACTATACCCATACCTTACGTAATTAAATCGTTAAAAAGTAAGTCTAAATAAGAGAAATTTATTTTTAATTTAGTTAAAATTACATCACTTTGCATTATAGATGTAATTCCTTTCATGCAGAAGTCCTTTCCTACAGTTTTCTGACAAAGCTTTCCTTCGATTCGGAGATACTGTTTCGAGAAAAGACGAATATTACTGGAGGGCACGGAGTCCGTCGTCGGTTGTTTCTCGTCGTCGCGAACTCCAAAGCCGCTAAAAGAGTGATCTCGCAAGGAAAATACGTCGAGCGGCTTGTGGGCTTACACTCGCTTGGTTGCTAAAATACAAGAAAAATAGACGAAAGCTGTCTGTGTGTATATATATATATACGTCTACATGGTATCGGATGAAAAATGTGAAATGGAAGGAGAGCGAGCCAGAAGAGCGTGTAATTTCCGCGTGAAAGCGGCACAGCGAAAGAGCGAGAACTGGGGAGGGGGGGGGGCAGAAAGAGCGAGATAAACGTCCCGCAAGCTGCGTGTGTGCAAGAAAAATGCAATGTCCCTTTAAGTGCCGCGACGCCGTGTGGGTGTGGGCCTCTCTGCACGTGCAGGCGCATGGTACGTATGTGGCGCAGCCCGACCGTAATAGCCTCAAGTCTCTGTGCTTCTCTTTCTTTGTAGCTCTCGCCCACTCTCCTCTCGCTACATCTTCTCGTTCCTCGAGAGAGGCGCGCGACGTCTCTCGAGCCGCTGCTGCTACTCTCCTCTCGAGGAGCCGCTAGAGCACTTTCTCTCTCTTTCTCTCTTCCCCTCTCTCTCTCTCTCTCTCTCGCCTACTTCCTCCGCTCGCGCTCCAGCGTATGCGATCGACCAGAACAGCTTCTAAAGCCTACAGATTTTCGAGAGATGGCAAGGAAGAGCGAACGCGCGACGGGGAAGCTGCGGAATCGCTTTTTCATTGTTCGGACAGCCTGGATTTTTAGCGCGTCGCTAACGGCGCGGCTGTCTCTCGCGACTGAGGCCGCGCTTGATCGATTGCCCGAGGGATAAGAAATTAATAAGTTTTCCTCGTTCCATACACTGCGGCTCCCTGGTTAACAGGACAAGAAATTGCCTTATCAATTAAAAGAGGCCTTGGACAACATTTCTTCTTCACAATAACATTTTTGTCTTTCCTATAAGATATTTCATTTCCTCGGAATTCCCAATGCATAATTTATTGAAATTGGCTTTCAAAGCACGAGGTAAAATGAGAGGGAAATCTTAGAAAAGCTATCCCTGGTCGGCGCGATGAGATGCTGGAAGATTGAATGAAGTAACCTTATATATTTTGACATATTTTCGCTGAGCAACATTACACAGTCTGCAATGCTGCAAGGTATAGAAAAGCTCGGCATTACCAAAGTTTTAAATTCACTATGCGCACCGCAAGGCCATTCGGTGCGGGCCGCAAACTTCTAAAGATCGCTCGAATTAGCATTGAGAAAGTTTCGAATTCGAGTCCCCCAAAGAAGTAAATGTAAGGGTATACACGCGTATCAGAAAAGCGTAAAAGTCAGAGACTGGCGCATTTAATGGGAAAAAGCGCAGCTCGCATCGCGCGCGACTATTGATCGCAGCCGGTTTATCGTTCGGGGCATATTGTATGCGAAAGTTTAAAAGTTTATCCACACTTGTATATAGACGTATGTCGAGCAAGTGGGGCCGAGAGAAGAGATGGGGGGGTCGGCTCTTGTTTGTGTCGCCAGAGAAGGGCTTTTCAGCGGCAGCCCCGAGAGATGTATGTATATATGTATATAGAGGGCGCAGTCAGGCGGAGGGACGGTTTAAGAGTCTCGGGCGTCGTCGACGACGGCGGTGGCACACTCTTGTTTCGCGCGGTCGCAGCCTGCTGGCTCGGAGCAGGCGCATGTAAATGCACCCGAGACGAAGGAGAGCGAGGGAGAGGAGGAGGAGGAGGAGGAGAGACGACGTATATTTGTTTAACGATCCTTCGAGAGCCGCCGCGCCGCGATCCCTCGGGGTGGAGCGCAGTTACGGTCCCGGTCCGGTTCTCGGGCGCTCCGCTCCACTCGACGACCATTTACCGCGATTATGTTCGCGCCGCTTTAGTTGCACACGCCGAGTGGCAAAGCAACGCGCGCGTAGCCTTTATGCACACATACATACTCTCAAGCGCAGGCAGTTTCCTCTGGTAACCGTGCTGCCGGCAGCTTACGCCGCGCGAGAAACTTTGCTTTGTGCGCTCAGAGAGAGAGAGAGAGAGAGGGAGAGAGAGAGAAATCGGAGCGCGCGTAGCAGGGGCTTGAGATCTCGAAAGTACTCGGTGTGCAGGCGCGCGGGGAAAATCAATGTGTACAGGAGGTCTGTGTGCGTGTGCAGCTCGCGGCAGCTGGACTGCTGGCAGACGTTTCCGTTGCACGCGATACGCGATCGGCGAGAGCCAAAGAGCATTTCTCTGCCGCACCAGCAGCAGCTAAAGCCTCGATAATGCCTTGACGAATCTGGTTCGTGCGTGTATAACATTACCGCCGATGTAGCTCGAATGCTCCTGTTCCCCGAAAGGCTCACGGGGGAAACGCGAGTTACGCGAGCGGTACGATCGGATCCCAAGTGCGCTGTGGTTTCTTTGCCAGCTAGTGCGGAGTTTGCAACTGAAATATCTTGGCCTGATTTTACCGCTGCTCTCAAGCCGGGAATCCGATGGGAAATTAATTTCATCGGAATCCAAGATTGCTCCTTGTGTTTCGCACGCGTTCACTCGACAAAGCGCGAGTATTCTAATGCTCTAGCCAGGATAAGTTCAAGATGTTAGTTTACTCAAGTTATTGTTGATTGATCAAGCCAGCACGTCTGCTTTCTTTCCATTCCCGGCCCTCCGAGTACAGCCGGGAAAGTTGGCTCTCTTCATTTGCATTCGAACCGCATGAATCTCCCGGACGTCTATACGGAGGCGCACAGAGAACAGCGCCGGCTCCTTCGACTTGCAGTTCGCTTGTGTTTTTGCTCCTCGTGTTTATCCTCATTAATGCGCCTTGTTGGCCCCCTCGCTTAATCTCCATAGCCCGCAGCTTTGTCAAATTAGGTGAAATCGCCCTCCCCGCCAGTCGTTGGGTTTCTTCCAATGCAGAAACCGTCAGCTCGCTCGCGTCTCTGTTGGCCGCGCGACTCGCAGGCTATAAAGTTAGCGGGGTTACCGAAGGCGATCGAGTTGCGAGCGCGCTGATTAAGCCGTGAGCGGCGAGAATACGAGAGCAGGGAAAGAGAGCCGAGGGGGGCGAAAGAGAAAGTAAGGGCAGTTAGACAGGCTGAGAAGGAGAGAGACAAACAGATGTGTATATATGCACGCATACATAGGCGGTCCTCTCTCGGAAGTTTGCGGCGCCGCGGCGCGCGGAGAAGGGAGGTGGCTCGCTTGGAATAAGTGCCAACTGGTGCAGCCGCGCGCTGTATGCACCGCCGGACCCTTCTCTCTCTCTCTCTCTCTCTCTCTCTCTCTCGCTCCCTCAACTCCTCTCTCTCTCTTCCTCTGCAGTGCCTCTTCAGCCTTTAGCTAGTGCACTTCACTCTTCCACGCACACACGTACACACGTACACACTCACCGCGAGCCGCTCTTTGATTCTTCGATAAAAGTAGCGCAAGCGGGGGAAGAGCTAGCGCTAGCATAACTCGTGCGCGCATTTCGTATGGCGGGCGGGCATTCAAACTTTTCCCAGAAAGATCGTGCCGAGACTAGACCTCCGAATGACCTGCTTTCCTTTTTTCCTTCCCCTATCGACTATCGTCGATGCTACCTTTTACACTTTTATGCGCTTTTTGTCTTCCTGTATTTTCAACTTCCACAAGAGAGGCGAGCTACTTGCTCAACATTTTTTTATTTTTCAGTCTTGACGTAGACGAATCCGACATTTACGCATAAAAAGTTTAATTTTATTTGATATTTTTTCAAACTTCGCTGATATATATATATATATATATATAATAAATTGACTGCTTTATTCATTCAATTTATTTATTATTATTTGCATTGGATTTCAGTTGAACCTTTCAATTTCGAAATTCAGTTTATTCATAACTTTATATAAAAGACTTATAAAAATATCAAATTGTAAATTTCCCATAGCTTTTTTAATAAAAGATAAACTGTAGTCACAGCTCATTCCCATCTATAAATATGCCTTGAAAGTCATGTTCCTGCAAGTACAGAAAACAGAATAGTTGGGTACGTCAGAATGGATAACAATGTTGAACGACGTTAAATAGCAGCACGGGCCGAGGTTTGAAAAGAAATAAAATATTAAAGTGATATTACCTGCTACGAAGGCATTCACTTAAGAGAAAAAGTAAAATATGAAAGCCGGAAGAGGAAAAAAAATGGAGCACGTGCTATACCTCGCGACGATAAGAACCGAGCTCGCGCCTATAGAGATTCCGTATGGTAGCTTTGTCGAGCGCAACGACCTTATATTTCAGTGCACTCGTCGGTCTGTTTATTTTTAAAAGCATTTGCCGAGCGGGGAGAGAGTAAGAGAGAGCGAGAGAGAGAGAGAGAGAGTGAGAGTTGAGCCTTTCGCTCTTCCTCTCCGCGCCTCGGCCGAACCGGACGAGGGGGAAATTGAAGCTCGCTCGGCGATACGCTTGAGAATGGCGCGAGCCAAGGGTTGCTGCTGCTGCTGTGGCAGCGCGCAAAAAACGAGGGGAGAGGAGTCGAGAGCGAGCTGCCGCTGCGCTACGAAAATATGCGCGCCCTGCGCTCGTTAAGCCATCCGCGACGGGGAAATTTATCGCCGCGCGAAGACAGGCTGCTCCCGCGATATTCACTCCACCCCCTTTTCTCGAGTTTCGAACATGAAAGGGTCGATTCTTCGGAAGAGGGGAGTGAGAGTGAGAGAGCCTTTGAGCGACGTCGAGATCCACAGCGCCGCGGATGCCAGACGGGGTAAACGCGTCCCGTCAACTATACGCCGCGGCTTTGTTGGCGAGAGCGAGTGAGTAGCAGCGATGCGAGAGCGAGGCCGACGCGAAATTAGCTGGGGAGAAAATAAAACGGTTAAGAGCGCGCAAGTGCCTCGTGCCTCTCCTTTGTCGCGCCTCTCGACAAATGGACTCCGGCCCGGACGAGAATTACTCATTGGAAGATTTGTTTGCTCACTCCCTTTATTTCTCCGCGTATACACCTACGTCTATATATAAGTCGCCTCTGTCTCGGCTGTTTACTTTCTTTCTATCGCGCGGCGAAGATGATGTACGTGATAAATCCAGCACAGAGTACACAGAAGGGCTGAGAGACTGCTGACGCTTTTACGAGATGAATGTGTGCCATGTTTTCGCAGTAATGAGGGGAGCTCGACACGCACATGTAGGCGCGCCTGCGCACGAGCCCTCCGCACATCTCGCGAAAGCTGTTTTTTCAGCCTGGCTGTAAATGCGCGTACGCATACAGAGAGCGGCTATGCATAACCAGCGGGCGTGTAAATGGGTTAAGGACACCTGCAATCATAAAATTCCATCTCGCGAGCGGGAGAAAAAGGCCGGAGACGAAGAAAAGCGCGCAGACCGTCAGAAATTACCTCCGGCCTGTCGCGCGCTGTTCGCGCTCGGGCCCGAGCTCCCATCCCGCTGGCTCTCGGGAGGATGTTCCTCGGGTATCGTCGTCGCCGAGGCGGTCCCGGCCATTTCCAGCCCGGCGCACAGCCGCAGGAGCGAGCTCCGCGCGAGCCATTCGTAATCTCGTGGCGCTCGGCTGCATTTACGTATATAAGAGCGAGAGAGAAAGCGGCTTGCAAACGAGGTAATTGGAGCATAAACTCGCCTTAAGCCCACGAGCGGAAGAGGGAAGAAAGCCTCTCTCCGTCTCTTCATTTCCCGGGCCATCCCCCGACGCGCGCCCGTCGCGCCTCGCGCCGCGATGTCGGCGTGCGGCTTACAAGGGCAACTCGTTAGCAAATACTATTTATGCCCGGATCCTCGGTTTCGCGTAATTCTGCTTTTTGTACGGCGCAGTCGCGTCCTTTTCTCGGTAAATACGAGAGACACGCGCGCTCACGTACTCCGGCAAAGGAACAGACACCCCGACAACGTTTCCGCCAACGAGGCCGAGATATCAAAGCTTCCCGCTGTAGCGCTTCTTTATCGCGCTCGCGCTTTTTTCTTCTTGGCTTACCTTTCTTTCGCTCGGCCTGTAACGAGTTACGTTACAACTCGACAACTCGACAGTTTATTGACATTTTTTTCGAATACATTAAGCGTTCCCAGCGAATCTACCTGCGACTTTTTCAATTTTTTATGGGCCCATAGATTTACGTTTCAGCAGCTCGGGTAAACACTGTCTCTCTCTAAACTAGTTCCAGTGTTGCATAAAGTTTCTCAGAATTTTCATATTTCATACACTGCATAATAAATAAACTTAAAATCGATTGGAAATTCTACGTACCTTAACAAATCTTTAACCTATTTCTGACTTCAAAAGGTATTAATCGACGATTAATAATAAAGTACAAATAGTTTTAATGGTTACTGGAAATTTCCATTACAAACATTTTTAAAAAGTTGTCGTGCTACATTCGTCTTTTTTACATTATTAAATATCTATTGATAATCTCTATATTATACAAGATTTTTTTTTCGGTTCTTCAGTAAGCAATCATGGATGCAAATAAACTTTAATTTGACATATGTTTACGGTTAAACTTTTCCCTCGATTTCGCTATACGAATATATTACTGTAAGTAAAGTTCAATTTATGTAACTCAAAGTCATACAGTAGTTAAAATTGTTGGCATTATCTATTCATAGATGCAACTAGTTTTGTTGATGCATGGAAATTTTGAATCATCTAATTTTAACTTCAATTCATATTTCGTACTGTTAGAAGTTGAATATTTAACTGCAAATTATTTTAATCATTTAATAATAATAATAATAATAATAATTTATTAACCAAAATATTTACAATACAGTAAACCCTATAGGAGGTAAACACAG
>JAYJLV010092523.1:0-38939 GCA_036873485.1 Torymus texanus | reverse complement strand
GAGAGAGAGAGAGAGAGAGAGAGAGAGAGAGAGAGAGAGAGAGAGAGAGAGAGAGAGAGAGAGAGAGAGAGACGTCGGGGCTCGGCGAGATTATTATTTTCCAAGTGGTCGAGACGTGGTTCTTCTGGGGAATTAAGATTAAGTGTATTGTGTTTTTGAAAGCTATATATACGCGACGGGGTAGAATATCACTCGTCAGAGAGAAAAATGTAATCATCATTTTGAAGATAATTCTCTTTTTCTCTCCCTTTTTTTTTTGTTTTTTTTTTTGACGTTCCACATGTATGTACCGAGAAACGAAAATATTTTCACTCGAGAAAATCTTACGTAAACGAGCTGTACATATATACGCGCGCGCAGAGTATAATTAAGGGTCGTCAAATTAAAGAGGTATTTACTTTGCCAAGGAGCAAAAGGTCGCGTCGCTCGCTTGGGATTAAAATAACAACACGACTTTTATTTTTAAACGACGTTACTGCTGTGCTACGTTACCTCTCTAAGCACGCACTATTTTTCTCACGGCATGTAATAATAATATTCACTTCGCAATCCACATACATGTACACAAATTCACAGATCGGAAGATCAGCTGTTTACTCCTCGCTTCGCGTTTTACACGCAGCAGAAATGCCGCAATGAATCACCAGGCGCGCCGAAGTATATAAGTCTGAGTGTGTGTGTTTTTTTCCTCGTTGTCTCCTTCGTCGTCGCCGTCAATGTTATATAGCGAGATAACGTTGGGGCGGTCGAGTTATTTACGTTGCGATTGTCGGAATTTCCGGTGAAAGAGAGAATGCGAAACGTTGTTGATGTGCCGAATTTTTCGGTTGGAGAAAGTCCGGTGTTGAGTATATGGCAATGATTAAGGTTGTTTATCGTCGTCGTATAACGATTAAAGGGTGTCACGATGATTGATTGTCGACTTATGTTTATATGTACATTAATTTATTTAAGGTTTGTTTATTTATCGTGTGGCGTGACTTTTAGAAGTAGAACGAATCGTGATTATTGGGATGTAATAAAAATTCAAAAAATTCTTTTTCTTATTTCTATTTAAAATATTTGTTATTACTAAATTTACTTAATGAGAAAAAAAACATGTTTTCTTACCTGTTTAATAATGCGAATGTCAGATACGTTATAGGTTATAAACGTTCGAAATTTAGAATCAAATCTATACACTTCAATTGATCGCATCATATACCCGCATATAAACCTAACCCCAAAAACCTCATTCCCAGCCAATACAAACCTTCGCGTTCCGATCGAATTCCTCGAAAAATAAAAGCTATTCCCAACCGTCGCAACAGCGACAACAAATTGCGAAGCACGGATTCGAAAAAATAAAACACTCAACTCAACTCAACTCGCGCGACAATTATCGCGTCGAACGTTAAAACGCCTCGGGGGTATACACATACACACGCTTCGCATTCGCGCACGCGAGAAATATTTTTCCTCTTCTCCGTAAGTAAAAAAAGAAAAATTAAAAAAAAAACAACATGGCACTGAATAATTAATAGTGAAAAAATTACACTTGGCGCGGTATCATTTCCAAGCTTGAGTTCCCAATAGATTGAATTTTTTTTTGAAAATTGTCCAACCGCATATCACGACGACCTCGTTACAAATCGAAATAATACCGCGTGTACGTACTGTGGAAACAGCGTAATGAGGTATGTACGCGCGCGCGCATACGATGATGACGATGATGATACACGTCTAATCGGCTTTACAGGGGGTAATTATAACGCAATTAAAACTTAACCGTAATCAGGTTGAACAATCCGTAACGTAGGCAGGAAGGGAGGAGTGGAGGGGGTAGCACAAGACTTTTAACATGGTTAAAATCGATCGTATGTATATATACGCTTATATATGTTATAACGGAGAATTTCTTGGTGTGTTAAAGTTTGATGAGTCGACGAAAACTCATAACTAGTTTATTAATTTTAAAGGGACACGGCTAATTGAATCCCACGCGCGCGTATGGCTATTAAAAGACGACGCGTGCGTCTAGTCGATGTGTATGTGTATCTGTATGTGTATTATATAGGGTGACACATGCTGCTACTGCTGCGCCTTTTTTTTTTTTATTCGTCATTTTGTTTATTAATTATCAATATATATATTACGGGACGACGTGTGGCTAGGGTCTAATATTATGCGGTAATTGAAGTGAAACATATTATCGATGTATAGTGATGAAGTTATTAATTGAATTATTGATTGTGGATACCATTAATAGCACTAGGTTATTTATGTATCTCACGTTTGTGCAGTACATAAATATATGAGAATTTAATAGCAAAATTGCCAAATGGTATAACTCGATAACTGCGACGGCACGGCGGCTACTCGCATAATGTTGTTCAATATCGAGTGCGATTGATTTCGAATTAAAAAACACGATGGTATATAAAAAGCTCGAAGCTTCACACATAATGCTCTTATAAGATTTATAATACTACGTCAACGCGCTGAATCACGGTTGGTCATTTCTTATATAGATATATTATTTTTTTTTTCAATCTGCAAAATGATGGTTAATCTATAGGTATATCTTCGTTGTAAACCGACTTACGACACAATTTGAAGAATGAATCATTGCATCACCTTACAAGTCAACAAACCCTTTCCACATACATACACATATGCTGTATATAGATATCCATCGTGTACATGTAAGCTCCCATCGCGCAAACTCGACGACACTGCACATGCATGCACGCATGATAATAACAAGTGGCCGGTGGCGGCGGCGGCGCGAGAAAGGAAAAAACGCGCACGTGAGCAGCGATGGCGGGCGGTGGCGGCGGCATCGTCGTCACACACGCGGGTGGAAAATTTTGGAAAATGTCGAATGGGTAGATTTAGCGGTGTGACGATGCGGGAATATATGTATATGAAGAACATCGTGACGCTTTTTGTGCAGAGGATATATTTAACGAACGAATTTATTACGCTTGGATTTTTTTTTTCAAAAATAACGTAGGATTTATTTTAGAATTTCATTATGAGTTTATAAGTATACATATTATAACGAGAGTAGAAAAATAGAATAATAAAAGGAGTTTGTTTTAATTGTATCTCGTATTTGTACAGTGTAAGCTCTGTGTTTCTAAAATTATGTGAGTTATTAAAGTTATGAGGAGAGAGACTTAAATTAGAGTGTGGAATGATTTAGCAGTTTTATTTTGGAGCGTTTTATTTTTTTCGAGAAAAAAAAAAAAGATCACGGTTAAAGAATTCCGATTATTATCCGAATTAATTTAACGTTTTATTTTTGTTTGGAAATCAAAAGATATATTGATTTTCACTTTGTTATATAACAAGGCATAAAAAGAATCTTTAATGTATGTAAAAATGATCATTTTTTTAATAAACAGGTTATAAATTATCACTTATGTGCCACACAAGGTAAAAGCAAATGTCAATGGACAAATAAATATTCAGAAATACAAATAAGCTTTGCATATTCAACTGGAATATAATCTCAAAATTATCATCCATTTGGAATTAAAAAAAAAAAAAAAAAGAAAAAAATTAAAAAAGGAAAATGAAAGAAAATGAGGAGGCAAGGTATTATTATTTTTTCATTACTATGTTTTGATCTACTGTTGCACAAGAAGATTGCATGTTACACATCAGCTTTATAATTATTTATAAGTAGATTATGGAAATAGTGATTTGAGAAATTGGTAAACAAGACTAAAAACAATGCATGTGGACGTATGTAAGGAAGAAGACAGTTGCGAGGCAAAAATTATCAGTATGTTTAATTTGTTTAGGGTTATCTTATCACCTTTGAAAATTATGTAAATGCAGACACTATTGCTTTGACACATTTTACCTATCCACATGTTCATATCGCTAGCTAATTTCTAGAAACATTATTATCTTTTTTTTTTCAACATATTACACGCAAAATGATAAAAAAACAAAAAGAGAAGAAGCCTACAAAACTGTAATATCAGCTCATAAGTGGAGCAATAAACTGTTTATGTTTTTATTGACATAGATATCTGGTGATTTAGATCTAGTCTAACCTCACATCCTTGCATTATCACAGCAGTGAATCATTGGCGCTCAGGCTCAAACAGGTGGATCTTTAATAATCTCGCTTGATTACCACGTTCTTATATAAACATTTTCCTGATACCGGCCTTCGAAATTCTATAATTATCCACATTACATTACATCAGCAAAAACAAGTTCCTCTCTGTTCACATTCCTACTCAACTCAACAAACCCTGAACTTTACTTTTTTGGATAGAAAGAGAAAAACAATAAAACAGCTTCTACTCACCAAAACCAGAAGTGTTTTTCTTCCTCTGTATAGCTGCTCAGTTTCTATCTCTCTTTTTCTTCCTTAGGCACAACACCTCACTATATATATATATATATATGTGTATATATATATACGTATACGTCTCACTACTCTCACCACAACTACTGCTGCTGCTCCTCCTCAGTCTCACTTGTGATCAACAACATCACCACTTGTCTCCCTCATTGGGGCCAACAAAAAAACAAAAAACGAAAAAAAAAACAAAAACCAAAAAAAAAAGAAGGAACTAAACAAAAAAAAAACGAAGACAGCTCAGCCGTCGCAGCAGACTCTCTCTCTGTCTCTCACTTCTCAGTGTCTGCGTCTACATCTGGTGAGTTGTCCTCTGTCCTCCTGTCCTTTTTTTTTACTTTCTCTCGTACTGGCTCTTCTCCGTGGGTTCCTGCAACAGCACAAGCGCGGCGGCGGTGCCGCCGCCTCGCATTAATATGGCCGTCTCTCCTCTCCTCGCCCGCGAGAGCTAGCGCGCTGCTGCTGCTGCTGCAACAGAACGGCTGTACGCAGCCGGTCTCTATGTCGCGGTCTGTGTGTGCTGCGCTTTTCTTTACCCCCCCGGCGTCAACCAAGCGCGCGCGCGTGTCCGTGAACGAGGCGCTTTTCTCATATATATATATATATATATATATATATATACACACACATACGTGCACGCAGCAGACTCCGAAATAGTAGTGTACGTATAAATAAAAAAAAAAATGCTCGACTACCTAGTAGTATACGTAGAGCGAGAGAGAGAAAAATTCCGGAGCACACAGGGGGACAGAATGAGTGTGTGAGTGAGAGAGAGAAGCTCTCTCTCTCTCTCTGACTCGAGGGGGAGAGAGAAAAACACCCCTTGAGCGCGCACGCACGCACACACACACACACACGTATATACTACCTACTCTCGACCCCCTCGCGCGCGTCGTGTATCTCTCCGATCTCGCTCTTGCTCGAGCCGCCCTCTCTCTCTCTCTCTCTCTCTCTCTCTCCCGATTTTCAGGCACCGCTTGCGCGCGGGCACTGGGAAAACTTTTCGCCGTCTACCTGCCCTCACTCGCACTCACTCTCCATACCATACGATCGTAGTATGATAATGCGCTCACGACTCCGGAGCCCCTGATCACTTTCGGAGTTAACACGAGGTTGAAGGTAGTGGGAGTAGGAGGGGGGTGGAATTAAAACCACAACAAAACCACCGCGGAACTTTCACCCCCCTCGCGATCGTTCTGTCTTTCTCGCTCTACATACACACACACACATATGCACATATACACCCGTACGCACCCAAGCACATGTACTAATCAACTCTTTCTTTCTCTCGCGGAGCAGAATATAAAAAAAAAACAGGACATTAAGATACATTGACGAGTAGACACCCAATTAACCTCACTTTTTTCGGAAAATTCACGGATTTCATTACAACCATACAGATATATACGCACAATACGTACACACGCGCGACGTGTGCTACGTAGAATACACACGGATACGTGACACACGAACACATATACACAGAACGGGGGGGCCAAGGTGGCACACTATCGGAGCTCTCTTTCTCTCTAACCCTACTTTTCGCGGACAAAATTCTTATCAGTCAGCTAACCTCGATTAGCTTTATCACATTATAATGTCGACTGGTCTGCATAGCGTAGCAAAAAGCGCGTATGTAAGCTGGTATAAGTATATACAAGTGAAAAATGTACGGCTGCTCTCTCTTTCTTTCTCTCTCTCTCGCTATATAAGCGCGCGCGCTAGTATAGCACACGTATACACATCATCACACGCACGTATCCTACGTATATACACACACGAACACGCACCTACACACGCGCGGGTGTGCGCGCGCGAGCGCGAGAGAGGAGCATCATCATCACACCACCACTAACACTACTTATTCCTCGCACATATTGCGTATCCCCGATGAAAAACGCCTCGAGCACTTTTTTTTTTCACGCGAACACGCACTTTGTATATATACCTAGCACGAACACCATCTCCGAGACCAACCGCACACTTACTCGTTCTATCTCTTTTTTATCCGCGACTCTCGGGCGCAGACACAAGCTTTTCCACGGGCGCGTATATGTACCTTCTATCTCTCTCGATCGTGTGTGTCGCACGCTATCCTCCACCAGGACGACGACGACGACGACGGCGGCGATGACGATGATTATTATTTATTTTTTCTCTGTGTATATCCTCCACAGGAGGGTATCACAGCAGTAGCAAAGGCAACTCTTCTTCTCCGTGTTAATAATGCACAAAACGCGCGCGCGCGCACTACTGCTGCTGCTTCGGTATCGCGGGGCCGAGGAAAACAACGTAACCGCGGGCAGCAGCGGCCATCTTACTTTTTCGGGGGGGCTCCCTTTTGCCTCTATGTATATATATATATATGTGTATATATATACGCTATATAGCCTGGCTGACTGCTACCTCTGCTGCTGTCGAGGCTGCTGGCTGGCTGCGGCGACGGATCGTGCACACGACGACGGCTACGACGACGACGACGACGCGCGTGCACACGTAGGCGGCGCCACTGCACGAGAAGAGCAGACCGAGCGAACGATGATGTTTAATTGTGTAGGTGGATTGCGTGTACGTATGTATACACGAGGTATATATAGTAGCAAGCGATATGGCTGCACCTTGTATACGTGAACTCGCGATACTGATAGGAGAGTTGCCTGCTATTGAGCGTGTGTGTGTGTGCGAGAGAAGGATGTGGGTAGAGGGCGTTGATGTATGATAGGTGGCGCGGAAGATTATAAGAGCGGGAAATTTGAATGTTGAGATGATTCAGAAGTGGATGGTATTTAGGGTTTGGGGTTCGCGAAATTAAGAGGCTCGAGACTCTTTTTTTGTTTATGCTTCGATATTGATGACAGCAGCCGGAGATGAAATTTAGACTATGTTTTGTTAATAGTGAATTGAGTGTTTATATTTATCAAAAGTATTTTTTATGCTGTATCAAAGTCAAATTCTTTCTATAAGAAAATAGAGTTGCTAAATTAAGGTAATAAAATAATACTAGAATTTTATATAACTTATTAGAATAAATAAATAGTTGTAAAATATATAATGAAATGAAAAATAACATGTGAAGTTTGAAAAATCAATTGATACTGATTGGAATCCCGACAAGGTAATTTTAATTATAAGTTTTTTTTTATAATTACTCGACGAGGTTGCAAAGATTAATTGAAAAGATAAAGACGATGAAAGATTGCTTCGTTAAAGTATAGGCACAACCACCACTCGCGCCGGCCTTGACACGAATGCACACATCAAAGGCCAAAGTTCAGTGGCCTCTGAGGTCAATAGTAATGACATTTTAACCGACTATACATTTATGATGCATAGACATAGCCGCTTGCAACTTGAGCGCACGCGTAGTTCTAGCTCTATTTCTAGAACTGGTTCCGGTTTTATTTAGTAACCAGCGGCGTTAACCCAAACCAATTGTACTAAAGGTAAGTATATGTAATACAGCGCTTAGCGGAAATAAAAGGATTAGTCGTTTGCATTGGGACAAGAGAGAAAAAAAATAGACACAACAAGCAGGTACAATTTGTGAAAACGTTTTCATGTATTCTCACGTTAATCGCACGTTGACTCTCCACTTTCCTCATCGCGCTCTGCACGGAGTGGCAACAACAACAATTGAATCTTAATAATAACAATAATAATCATCATTATCATTATCATCGCCGCCGCAATACTACACACATAATTGGCACGCATTTATATGATGCAACAGTCGTGATATACATCGTATTATTATTATTATTATTTATAATATAAAACACGTATGAAAAATTATGCGACTTAGAAAAATACGAGCTCTCGTATATAAGAAAAAATTATTCTCTCTTTTTACATAGTACAACAAACACTGGTTCAGTAATAATCGTCCCGCGAGAGTAGCAGTAAAGTTTTGTAGAAAAAATTATCAGACAGAGAATAACCACTGCCCTCCTCTCTCTCTCTTTCATTCTTTCTCCCATCAGATTGATCTACAATCCAGTCACACGTGCCTCGCCACATCTTAGTTCTTGACAAAGTCTTGCGTCTGCTTGACGATGCTGGCAGCGTCGATGCCGAATTTGTGCAGAAGTTCCTCAGGTTTGCCCGACCTCGGCACCTTCTTAACAGCAAGTTTCCTCAACACAATGTTGGGCTGCTCAGAGATAGCTGACAAGACAGCCTCACCAAGTCCACCCTCAGGGTAGTGATCTTCAACCGTGATGATCTTACCCTTGGCAGCGAGGGCGTTTTCGATGATGGCCTCCTCGTCGATAGGTTTTATGGTGAAGGGATCGAGCACCCTGACATTAATGCCGTTCTTGGCAAGAATATCAGCGGCCTTCAGCGCCTCGTGGAGCGTCACACCAGCGCCGATGAGCAGCGCCTGGTCATTGTTTGAGGATCTGACAACTTTGGCTTTGCCAAGTTGCAGAGCCTCGTCATTCTCGTAGATGACGGGCGTGTTTGGTCGCGACGTACGGATGAAGCAAATGCCGATGGTGTTGGCAGCGATCTCAACGGCGCGCTCAGTCGACACTGCGTCCGAGGGGTAGAACACTGTCGAGCCGGGGATGGCGCGAAACATGGCAAGGTCTTCGAGGGCCATCTGTGAGGGACCGTCCTCACCGATCGACACACCACAGTGAGAGCCTACGAAGTTGACATTCGTCTGCGAGATAGCGCCCATACGAATCTGCGAAGAAGTATTTTAAATTAGCTTTTGTAAGATTCATCTTAACTTGTTCACTATAATTAAACATACTTGAGTTCTATTTGCAACATAAATTTTTACAAATTATTCTTTGTAATAGAATAATATTTCCTATGTATTAAGTGTATTGTTTTAGAATAAAGAAGTCTTCAACAAATCTATATTCTACTTTATAAAAAACTTAATTATAGTTTCAATCATTATCAAACACAGGTATACAAAGGGAATCGAATAAGATTTTTATTTGCAATTTCTTTCAATTTACTGACAACAACAATAGATATTGAAATCTGTCTTTCAGAAATATTTGTACTTAGTTTCTATAATGGTAGATAAATAAAAAAGATCTATCTTACCTGATCGTAAGCACGGCTGAAGAAAGCAGCGAAAGCCGATACGAAGGCGACGGTACGATCACGGCAAGCGGCACCGATAGCTACGCCGACAATGTTCTGTTCAGCGATGTAGCCCTCAATTAAACGTTTCGGGTCGACGGTCTTGATCTTGTCGGCAAACGTCGAGTTCTTCGTGTCACCATCCAGGCTGATGACGCGTGGGTTGCTCTTGGCAAGCTGAAATTCATAAATAAAAAAAATGGTTATAAGGTGAACTGTGAAACTTAAAATTTGCCTGAGTATCCGCAAAATTTAATTTTACACACTAATCACACAAAGTAGTACGTTTACAACAAAGACGTAATACGATGCTATAAATAGCAATGAATTTAATTTTATCACGCGTTAATACAACAATTTGAATACGCAAAGTTTCAATTTTGCGTTAAAAGTGTTACTTTATACATAACTTTATATCCTACTCATTACACGATCACACTAGCCCGTAACGAAGTACTTAAATGATCAAAATTTGTATTTTACTTATACCATTTACACATTGAATTCAAGAACAATTGAAGAATATACGTAATGTGTATCTTATGAACAAATATAGAAAATATTACGCGCATAAGTCACGATAAGCACTGATATTCACCTTGGCGAGTGCAGTTCCGTAGGCAAGCCTAGTGGCAACTTGCTCACCCAGCTTGTAACTCGGTCGTGTGTCGAGATGTACGTTGTGAATGTCAACCTTGGGAGCGTCTTCAATGGGTTTTGGAATGTTGCGCTCGAATGGCGTTGTGCTCTTGATGAGTGACTGCAGGTGCTTGATGACCCCCTGGCCCAGATCGCCAATAATAGCCTTGCCGTGCCAGTTGTCCAAGTCTTCGATGTTCACGAAGTTCTTGCCCTTGAAGGTCTTGGCGAGGATAGCCGTGGGACGGCCTTTCGTGTTCTCGGCTTCGTGGAATGCCTGGAAATTAAGATGAATTAATTGTTTAATAAAGAGATAATGTGTTTAATGAGAAATGAATATTTTTTTTAGTCAATAAATAAATAAATAAAAAACAATTCAATATCGTAATAGAATGGTTTACTCAGTCCTCAGGTTTCAACATTTTTTATTTGCTATACTTATACTTAAGAGAGGATGTTACGAACGGAATTCAAGAGAACATTTTCCTAAATGACGAAATATGAAACTGAGAGATGGGGGTAATTAAGTCTAAAGTTCTAACGCAGCAGTTTTAAAATTATTTTGAAAGGCTTCCACTAAGAAGCACTTGCCTTAAGAGGATCAACTTGCAACTGTTGTAAGAGCTATTCTAAATTAAACTAATTAAACATTTTGTTTGAAAAATTTACACATGTAACTCCACATTAAAAAAAATGATAACCAATTCTTTCTTTACACCCCTTCCATATTTTAAGTGCACAAATTTGACAATAGACTAATAGTCAATTTCATTATCCACGACGAATTATACTATTTTTCTGAAACCTTCAGCATACCTTGACGAGCTCCTCGACGTCATGACCATCAACGACGATAGCGTTGAAGCCGAAAGCTTCGAGCCGCTTGCGGTACACCTCCATGTTGTGTTGAAGTGAGGTTGCCTCGCTCTGACCCAGACGGTTAATGTCGAAGATTGCGCAGAGGTTATCCAGGTTGTAGAAGGAAGCGAAGTGCAGAGCTTCCCAGATCGAACCTTCGGCCGACTCACCGTCACCGATCACGCAGTACGTTCTGAAATAAAGAAAGATGCAAGTGTGTTATTATAGTGTAGAAAAAAATGTTGACTTTGAAAAACGTTTTTCAGGAGTTAATTATTAGTTTGTAAATAAAAACATACTTTTGCTCTGTAGCTTAAAACTATACTGATAACTTTTTATTCGTTTAAATTTTTTTTTAAATACCAAAAATATTTAGTATATCGCTGTTGTAAAAAATACGTGATTTTGCAGTAAATTTTATAGACTAACTTATCTCTTTTTTCCATATACGGAAACTTTTATACAATAAAAAACTCAAGAAACCGGTGATAAGAAATACAGAGAAAATTAATCAACAAATTTGTTCAATGTAAAAACCAATATTTAGCTCATAGTTTCTAATTACTGATAAAATTAACTACTTAAGTATATGAAAAATCTTGCGTTCTATTACAAAATAGAAAAACAAACATTAGTTATTACTATTATTTACAATGCTTCTGGGTAATTAATTATGCAGAGTGTTCAAAAAGTCCCGGTACTGCAAGATGACTCGGCGGGGGAGCATTTCAGAGAAAAAGGTTATAAATACAAAACTTTCAGGATTAAGGATTAGGCCAAGGTCTAGGTGAAGGTCATGGTCACCACTGGATAGCCAGGGAAAAATCCTGAAACTTTTGTATTTAACATTTTTCTCTGAAATGCTCCCTTGCCGAGTTATCTTTCCGTACCGGGACTTTTTGAACATCCTTTATATACATAAATTTTTCGAATAATTGATCAGTTCGATCCTATATTACTTCTTCCACATAACCCCCAATCGTTCATTACAACTCAGCGAAAAAAATAAAAAAATGCAAACTCACCTGTAGCTAGCCTTGTCGAAGTACTTGCCGACGTACGCCATACCAGCGGCAACGGAAAGACCCTGGCCGAGGGAGCCGGTAGCCACATCGACAAAGTTAAGACGAGGTGTCGGGTGACCCTCGAGGTCGCTGTTGAATTTACGCAGATTCAGCAGGTCCTTCGTGGGGAAGAGACCAGCTTCAGCCCATGCTGCAAAAATTTTGAATAATAAGGGTCGTGTGAGTAAAGTTTATTAAAGGTATTTTGGTATTGAAATTATTTTATTTTTTTTCTTTCCAACACTAACGAAATGAAAACTTTTCATAAATAATGTAAAATATGTGTAGTTGATAAATTGGTCTTTGTTTTAACGAAACCACGTCTACATACGACATTGAATACAAATAAAGTTTCATCTTTGTCAATTTCAGGGTGCATTTACAAAATAACATCGAGTAATAACTTTTCACAAATTTATGTAACTTTTGCTTCACAATAACAATATTTTTCCAAGGATACAAATATAGAGTTAATCCCATTTCATTCTTAACTATATGCAGATAGCAAATCAGCAAACCTCGCTTCACTTTCAACGAAACGATAACTGAACATTTTAAACAGCAATAACAATTTTTAGCACTTCATGTACACTAATTACCTGCGTATAGGATGGGCGCAGCGTGACCTTTACTCAGGATGAATCTGTCACTGCTGGGGTCGCGTGGTTCCGACACCTTGTACCGCATCGTGTGGAAGAAGAGGACCGACACGATTTCCGCCATCGACGAGCATGATGTCGGGTGTCTGTGTAAAAAAGAAAAGAAAAATGGTAATAAGTTAGTTATATTCGAATAAATAGGTATTGTAATGTAAATTTATTAGATGTTACTATTTTTACTATAATAACTAGTTTATCTTTGTATAGAAATTAAGAAAAAGAAAAGGTGTCAAATTTAAGTCATATGTTATCTAAAATCTGTTAATTGATAATGTCAGTTTGTATAGCCAGAAATAACCCAAGAACTGCATAGCTTTTTTCAAATAGTACACGTTAACAGTTAGTTACAATAACTATTACTAGTATACGCAAATTAATTAACAGAAAATCACTTATGGTACCTAACTAAATTTCTTCTTCCAGCTTACTATATTATCAACCGTTAAACTAACTATTCTATTTTCCGTATTACACTCTTTAAACAAAATTTTGCCGAATTGTAAAAATGCGAATAAGAATTAGAATCTACACTTGAAATTCCAGAATACGAAAAAGCTTTTGCTACGTAAGGCTATCGATTAATATTCATGCTGTACTTGTTAATGTCAGCTGATTATCACGTTTCCTGCACGTCACGTGCTCGCGTTATATTTCAAGAGCATCAGAATCTTTCGATTGTCATATTTTTTATTTGTTGGATAAATAGGATATAACGTAAGTAGTTTCTCGAATTCAAGTGGATTTTTCTTTTATCGGTTCCGAGAGACCGCAAGTATTTACAAGAATGACGGAAAAAGTGACTAGTCATGCTGCAAATAAAAAATGCGAAACTTCTTGCTTTGCACCGAGCGAATGGCACTGTGGAAACTAGAAAATGTAATGGAACGTCCTTGGATAGTTTTGCAGTAGTTTGAATTGTCACGGCACTAGTAAAGTTGTAAATATTAAGGAAAGTATGTAAGTATAAGTATTCTGGTATTTATAACTGCTAGTTCGTAAGTATGACTTGCACTTATTCTTGATCTATGGTTGCAACTGTAATACATCATTTACAGTGTAAATAATCAATTAAGAGACTACGTGTCAAATGTTCGTAAAGACCAATGAATCTACGATTAAAATCATCAAAATGCACTAAAATTTACGATTAAAATGAACCCAATTTAATAAATTAATTTTTAATCATTTATTTGAAACTATCCTATTCCTATTATTATAAAATATTACCAAAATCCCACATCTCCTTAAACTTACATATTAATTTTTCTTGCATTTTATCACTCAATAATATGCAATAAAAAGATTACACTATTTCTTCTACATTAACACTAACCACCATCTTATCACCCTTCCCCTTCTAAAATAAAAATTCCATCCAACACTCAACCCGCGTGCATACCATCTCACACATGTCCGCAATCAGTCGACTACCGGCTACTACATCGATTATATATATATATATGTGTGTGCTGCGCAAGAGAACCGGCGATGCTCACGCGGTTGCATAACGCATGGCCTTGTCGTGACCACATATATATATATCCAAGATTCACGTCAGTGTAAAATCTGCAAATTCAAGCATCTCTCTTATCACATTTTGAAGTATAAATACACCAAGCGAGTGATAATAAGTGCGGTGTGGAAAAAGTTTGGATCGCGCGAGTATGATCGAGTATATAGCGTGATACGACGCGTGATATTTCTCTATAACATCGTGGTGCACGTAAATAATATACATGATATAATCTCTCTTTACGTTAAAAGTATACTTAATAACGATGCTGTTGTTTACGACGTTATACTTATCATCGAAACAAAAAAAAACCAGCATATAAAAACTATTTTCGAACTAATATTCGAGACCGATGAGTGCAGCGTCATCGCGATATAATTAATCGGCCGGTAAAACGGGAAATGAGAGTCACTCGCATGTCTCTATCTCTCTCTCTCATACGCGTGCAGACATCACGCCATGTAGATATATAGTTGCCTAGCTAGTTTACTACTGCGGTAGGTATACTTATGCACGTGTTGTTTACTCATCGCGTGAGGTTTCCATCAGACTTTCGAGAAATTGAAAAAGGAGCTTTGAATATGGATGGGTTGTCGGTTGAGAGCTGCGTGAAAATTATATCATTTTGTAGAAGAAAAGTGATACGGAGGAATGTGTGAGATATGTAGCAGATAAGATTATATGTCCGATATATGTTTAAGGGTTTGTCATAATTTATTGAGGTTAATGAAAGGTCGATGAAAGCTAAGTCTGATATAATTATTATTATACAATTAAATGTCGCAATGTATTGAATACGTCGTCTACGATCTTATTACACGAATGGTAATGGACTAGATGAAGAATTGTAAATATTGATCCAGCAATTTATCCTTATACCCTATATCCATCATAATATTTTTACGCGACCCATCGTCCACTAAACTCTTTTCACAGTCAATTACATAAGATATTAAAATCCCTCTCGGACTCCAATAATTTTGAAGGATTTTCTTTGGAAGGAACAAAATTGCTTTGAATTATCCGAAAATGAGTTAATTTCTTAGTGAAATGTCGAATTAAAAATGTAATTTGTTTTTCTTTCTATTCTGAACTTTCATTCAACACTTAATTATTACTTACTTAATTATTACTACATTCATTACTTAATTCAAAAGACACATAACACCTCAAAATCTTTCGAGTTACAAAGAAACCTTTCTATTCCCTACCACCGCATCTATTTCACATCAGTAACTCCCACATTTCTTCGCATCCCCCCTATACAGTTCAACGCGCAAACGTCTGTGCAAAAAAAAAAAAAAAAAAAAAAAAAAAAAAAAAAAAAAAAAAAAAAAAAAAACAAAAAAAAAAAAAAAAACGAACCGTGCAAAGTCCTTCGAGCGCGCGGTATTGACCTTCCCCTGGGCTTGCGCGCGAGCGCGCGTATGTTGCGAACGCGGTCAATAACTCGCTCGTGAGACGCGCCTGCGGATGGAAGTATGTATAGGTATATTATATATATATGGTGGCTATTATATGTAAGTTCGAAAATCGCGCGTATATATATAATTGCGGCTGCGACCTCGGCGTCCTGAGAATTTGAAAGAAAGATCGTGAATGGATAGGTGTATAGGTATAGATATAGGGTTGAATTTTTAATAGGAATGGTGTTCAGGAGTATATATAAGGAATTTAAATTTCGATATGGTGCAGCAAGTTTTGATGAATTTTTTTTTGGGATTTAGTTATAGTTCGATGGGTTTTTTTTATTATTTCTTTTTTTTTATCGGTACTTTTGTTCCTAGAATATAAAATCAATACACGAGCGGTAGTATATATATCTACCTATATAGCATTATAATCTAAGCCAAAGGGTTTAGATAGAAAAAAAAATTTGCTTTCAAATCAATCAAATACTTTACATTCGATAATTAAAAGATTCACTCCTTCAAACCCTACAATTCTTCTATTGTTTACTTCCCTCAAATTTCGAAATTCTTTAAAATCAAAACCGATCGATCATGCACCGTTCGCGTTGTCCTGCCATCCGCGCGCAAGAATCGATATTAACGTTATACACATACATATATAGATATATATAATACCTATATACACCCCGTGCGCGCATTATTATCAAAGGAGAGGGAGAGAGAGAGGAGAGAGAGAAGCGCTCGATACTTGCGCGCCTTTCGAAAGCAGTGGCGCGGCGGCGTCGCAAGGGTACATTGCAGAGAGTGAGAGAGAGATGCGAAATGAAAGGCAAGAGAGAGAGAGAGAGAGAGAGAGAAAGACAGGATCGATAGGTGCGGGATGGTTATAACGAGGAGTATGGGTTATATATTCGTTAGATGGGTATGATTATACGAAATCAAAGATAAGATGTAAACAATAGCAATCGGACGATTATAGAATTATATACCGATATGTTTACATATAGTTGCCTCGTCGTCGTTGTCGTCGCTCAACGTATAAACGTGACTTTAAATTTTGAATTTCGGAGCAGTTTAAATATTCGACGATAGTCCGCCAAAATTCTTTAATATATTTTTTTTACATTAATAAATAATATACCAACAACACTGGTAACTTTAAAATGTTTTTCACTATATACAATTTATCCTAAAATCAATCTCTCCTAAAACGTATCTCACCCGCTTTTGGACGCTTCGGTAGCTTGAAGACTATGTATCCTGAGCTTGGTAGCTTGGTCCTTAAGAACCTGGAGATTCTTTGCTGCTACCATTTTCTAGAGTTTCACTATATATATGTATATATATAATTATATATTATAGTATATACTCAGCGTATATACAACAACACCGCGCGAGGGCGAGCCACGGACTGAGCAGAGTCGAGTGAGCTAGCGAGCGAGCGCGCGCGCGAATATCGAATCCTGTGGTGTGCGCGCGCGCGCGCGGGTGGCGCGACGGTAAAAGTCCCCCACTACTTATATATACGTGCGGATGTATGTATATGTACTGGCCATACTGGCAGTGAGTGCGCTCTAATCGATTCCCACCGTCGATTGTGTCGCCCCGACTATGAAGATGATGATGGGTGATGGACGCGCGTGCGGATGAAACCTTTTTTTTTAAGGTACTGAGGTGGTTTATGCTTATTTTCTTGGTGGGGAATGAAGTTGGCAGATTTTTGGGGTATGGAGGAAAGTAGGAAGAGTTGAAGAAAAAGTAGGTGACGTTGGTGTGATTGGGAAGGTGGAAATAAAAGGTGGAAGAAAAGAAATGATTAAATACTTTCGTGTACATATAGTTACAAGTTTTGATTGATCATTCCAGTAAGGTTCTGGCCGTGTAACTCGATCAATGTCTTTTTTAATTTCATATTTATATAGACGTATTTGAAGGGATTACACAGGCTTCAGGTGACATTTTACAAATTAATTGCGAAGATTCCGTTACTATCGCTGTTATCTCTTTTTTTAAACAGGATGGGTGACGATTAATTAACAAAAGTCGAAAATTAAAAAGCATTACTTTAAATAGATGATAATGTTTGTTACGTTTCACGGCACGTTAGATTTTGTTTACACAAACAAACGGTGCTATACGTGGTGGAAAGTTAATTCGGAACGAAGGTAAGTAGAGGGGGTACAAGAGAGAAATATATAAATTGAATATTTTGTACTCGAATAATATGTTTACGTCCATGAATAGTATCTTTTTATACGACTTCTTGCTATTATTGGACACGATATATGTCGCGGCTTCGGAGCACAGTGTAAAAACTGCAGAATTTTTATACACGTTTAATGAACGATTATACTCAAACGTCAATACTGTATAGCTAGTTGCTCACGCTAAATGTTAGTTATTATCTTCTGTTAAAATTGTGTCAAAAAACGCCCTGAAGTTCACAAATAAAGTCACGCATAAATCTTTGTCTTGTAAACATTAATAATTTATGACTTTAATTGCTGATTAGGCTGTTGTGTTCCTTTTTCAAAATTAAAAAAAAACGAAAGTTTTATATGAACATCGTATGATCCATTAGCATTAAATTTAGATTCATATACAGATACGCTTTTAATAAGCTATTCTTATACTTTCATTTTCGAAAAAAGCTACTTCATTTTCGCTCAGCTCTCCAATTATTTATCCTTAACCTTTTAATACTTTCAGAACGGCTAATTTATAACAGAAATTTTATGAATTTTAAAATGCTAAAGTTAGTATTTTTAATATAATTATAGAAAATTACGATGCTGCTCCATTTTCTTAAGATTTAAAAAAATACTGCGGTAATCAATAGTACAAATAATTTTATCATTTAACATATTCAAAGTGACATTCAATGCAAACTTCCCCAACATTCCTTACAATCCACAATTCTGTACCGCACTTCTTTACTCTTATCATTCTCATTGCAAAACCACACACACATCGGCAATCACGAACCATCGAAAACCTTGTTTCCCCTCCCACTAACAGTCCAAAGTCCATCCTCCCATTACATTTCTACAACACTCCCCCCCCCCTATCTATATCTATCTCTTGAGCACATTACAAAACTAACGTAACACACAGTGTGGAAAAAAAACGCGGATGATAAAACCTCTCACACTCACATATATACTCACGCGTGTTGTCTATATGTACGTATACGAGTAAAGAAGAAGCATCACGCGACGACGCGCACGTATATACGATCGTTACGTAAAGGAAAAAGCATGCCGGAGCGTTTTTCGCGGTTTTATCGCGCAGTCCGCACATTGCCGACGACCAACTGGGAGACACAGACTGACTAAATTTAGAGCGGTAGTGCCGGCCGGCTACTGTATAATTGTGATGCATGGTGATGGTGTACGGATATGAGTACATGATGGAGATAAATACAGAGAGATGAGGGCGTCCGAATAGTGTATACTTACGCGAGGTGGGAGTTGTGTATTGATCTTTCCATGAATGATAAGACGCTTGGGTTCGGTAATGTCGAGATTCGATTTGCAATTTTTATTGGGAAATTTGTTTTATGATACAATATAACCCTTTCAATCACGCAATAAGTTCACAAAAATACAATTATTTTGTATAAATCTATTTATAACAATTATAAATCATTATAAATCCGAAAAGTATTATTATATTTCTCAAGTTTAAGTATTTATCTAACAGAAAATGCAAAAAAAAACAACAAAAATGACGAGAAATATAAAAAAATTTTGGGTGCCTATATTATGTAGGCACTTTCTGTGACTGAAATGGTTAAAACAGCGTGCTATGATATTATAAACAACTGCGTGTAATAAAAACTCAGATTCTCGTCTAATATCAATAAAAACTATAGGAATCTAAGTCAAACAATATGAACAGTGCATATAGATGTATATATACATCGTGAGAAAGGAAACAACCATTCGTCATTTTACAAAACTGTTACAAGGTTTCCTATTTCGCCTTGTGCACACTTTTCTCTCTCGCTCGCCATAACAACGCCATACCTATAAGACTTCTCTGTCGGATTATTCGCGAACGCAGGCTTGACGCACAAGCATTACTATATACATATATACTAATACAATTCAGCACGTGGCGAATCAACAATTTGTCAGCGATATGCAATACCGCTGCTCCGCAATGATAACGAGTGTGTAATACGAGAATCTAACAAATCGATGTTTCGATAAACTCTAAAGACTCGCACATAAAATTTCCATAGAATCTTATCCGAAGAAATACTCATTCTTATAGTCTTGTTTACTCTGTCCATTCTAAATACTTATACACATATATTTCTACGAACTTTGAACCCGCGCCGGCACGCAGTTCGAATACACATGCGTGCGCGTACCTTGTTATCATGCAAATCCCGTGACATCGTTGCGTATAGCCGCACTTTATATATTAGGCTAATGCGAATGCAGCAAGGTTATACTTTAAATTCAAGTTTGTTTTTTTTTCTAACGCTATATGACGAGAGACGCGTGTACGTTATCGGTATACATGAGGAAGGAGAAAAAGAACGTTCTCGAACGCCGATGATGTTAACGAACTTGTTTACGTGCGTGTGCGTGTACTTAATAATATATTTATAGTAGTCTCTTCGCACTGTAGAAAGAAAAAAAAAACGTCTCTCAATGTAAAAATAGATGCTTATATATGTAAATGTAACGTACTATATACCGCGTTATCATCGACGTTTACACATACTTAATACAGTCTCTTGCCAAAATTCGCACTGTACACTGTCTGCTACCGAAAAAGTTTGAATGAGAACCGGTTCCTCGTGCGGTAACAGCCACGCAGTACATTATATATAGGACCTGTCGCGCTCCAGAAACTGTCGCTATATACCTTATAAAGCGATAAAAACTATTGGATTGGCATTTTTCTTTTATACATCCACGAATGCGCCAAGTCACCGTGTGCTCGCTCTTGTGTCATCGCTCATTATTACGAGAAAAAAAAAAGAATAATACTCCTTGTTGTAAAAATAGAATGCATACGTACGTACATACATCCACGCGAAAAGAAGATAATTTACGGTACCTTTCATACATACGTTCGTATAACCGTGTATACCTCATCATTCACACTCCAAAAAAAGAAAAAAAACAAGAAACACTTACCCAGACTTGCTGGCCTTAGTAGCATCGAGCGAGTGGATTCTAAGTTGATTCGCCAGCTCCTCAAGACGCCCGATTGTCTTTGCCTCTGGCTTGTGGTACTTAGTCATCCTTACGCTTTTTATTTATTTATTTATCCTTTTCGTAAAAGAACTGCGGCAACAAGTGTATATAATGCGTGTGCACAAGTCGGAGGTGCGCCGGCGTGTGCGAGAGAAGAGAGTGTATAGAGAATGTGCAAGGGGAAAAGCCGGTAGTCGCAAATATGTGATATGTCTGCGCAGACGCGTGTGAAATGGCGGCAGTACGCGCGCGCTGTGAGATACCTTTTTTAGCGACGCGTGGCGACGTGGAGAACCGCGAAGTTTGATTGTTGATGTATTATTGGGTATAATTGAAAGTTTGACTACACTTTTATTTTTCTGAGGGTTTTTCAATGAGATTTTCTGCTTTTTTCATAGTTTTATTTTGAAATCTAGATGGTTGTTGTGAAAAATTTATGTTTATTCTTCTTCTTTGACTTTTTTGAAGTGTATATAATCTTTTGCCAAATATCGTTTTCATTAACTTTACTAATATTTCGTTTTCTCTATTATTGGTACTTTTATCACTTTTACACCCTTTTGAAATTTAATTTTTAGGCGCACGACCACTTCTCGGAAGAGCCTTGTATATATTTACCAGAGTTCAAATTGTAACACACCATAATATAAACATTTAGTGAATCAAAAATATTTTCCGTTAAGAATTAGTTCATTTGAAGTGTTTACTATGATGTATGTATGTGTGTGTATATATATATATATATATATATATACGTATGTAATCAAGTTTATGGATTATCTCGAAGAATTTTTCACGGATCTCATCGAAATTTTGACTAAACACTTGGATAATTATAGGGAGGACCCAGTTTCAATTTCAGTAAGATCCATTAAAAAACATAGAAATGCGAGAACAAATAAAATTTGGGAATAATCGATTTTTAAGCATACCGTGTACAAAATAATTTTCAGTGTAAATCCATGAATTTACTAAAAAAAAATTAAAACAGTCTTTATATATGTAAATTATTTTACGCTAAGAGCAATATTTTACCATTTAACAGCGAAAAATGGCTAAAAACGTGAAAAATGGATCATTTTCGGTTATAACTCCACAGGATTTGACTTTAGACAGAAACATTAAATAGTAAATTTATAGATAATAATAATACAAAACTTTTCTTTACTGAACATTTTATTGTACAATCAATTCCTGATGAGCTAAGCCTAAAAAATCGATTTCAAACGGCTAAGAAACGTTAAAATTGATCCATTTGAGGCTATAACATGACACGGTTTGACTTTACACATAAACGTTTGATACAAAAGTTGTAGATAATAATAATAATACAAAACTTTTTTCTATTAAACTTTTTCTTGTACAATTAATTCCTGATGAACTGGGTTCATAAAATCGATTTTAAACGGCTAGAAATGTCAAAAATGAACGATTGTTGGCTGTACAGGATTTTAGTTTACACAAAAGTTATAAATAATAAAACAAAATTTCTTATTATTATTAGTATTTGAAGTATTGCAATTTTTACTCTGGTGAAAATATAAGATTATTCTGAGTATCCTGAGAAGTGCGATTGTGCCTGAATGTAGAAACGAAGTTTTTATATAGAGTGGGGGGTTGGCGAGTGAAACGCAACGAGACACACAGAGGGGCACAGCCCCCCTAGTTTATTATTATAACTAATTACAAATATTGTACATTCTTTATTTAGAGTTTGATAATGCCGACTGATCTCTGAAGTATATATGCTATTGGAACAACGTAAAGTTCAAAATGAATCCACAGAAGAAGAATTTTTAGAAGTCTTCATGAAGAGTTTGACTTACTTATATATAATTTTTTCTCAGTATACTTACATTAGATTTACTTACGCGAAAGCTCATTGTTGATAGCTTCAACTTTTTTTTCGTGAAGGTTTTGTATAATACTCTGTAATACTATGCAAATTAAAGAGAAATTGAGTATGATACTCAAGACACAAAAATAGAATTACTATATGTCAATTAATTTTCATAAATAGTCATTCAAGACAGAAAATAGTACAATCAAAAAATTGAACAAAAGAATATCAAGTTCATATATACCTATTATTATGAAAACAAACTTTTGTAATTTAAGAAATACTTTTTACTTTTTATTTCACTATTTTATTAAAATTAAAGAGACTGGAAGGAAAATAAATAAACACACGCAACAGCAATATAATTTAAAAAAGAAAAGTTTTATTGTAGGTACCTTAAGATAAATGAAAATGGTTTTTTTTATCTTACAAGTTAGAATTTCTTATGTACACTGTTAATTAAAGCGGGCGTTGTTCGTTCGACGAAAAATGAAAGAACAGAAGATGCTCCACACGAGTGTTAAGCATACTGCATGACAACATCTCCGCCCTTTATGTCCGTTATACAAGAGTTGTTGAGAAAGAATGAAAAAAATGTAAGAATAATATAATATTAACCTGTACTTTTGGCCTATTATCTCCCGTCAGTTCCTCCGAGAAGCGTAACAACGCAACGTTTTCAGGAGTAAGGAAATTCATTTTGTTTTCTTTTTCTTATACGAAAGTCTTGTAAAATTATTTACATGTCGATCGTCGCGCGTATACACTCTCTGATAGAGGGAGGGGGGAAGTACGTCCGGGCGGTTTCGCTTCTTCTTCTTCTTCTTTTTCATTAATTCATAATGATGTGTGTATTTTATGTGTCGAATACGAAATTGCCAAGTCCGCGGTAGCGATTGTCGCATTCGATGCGGAAACTCAATCAGGAATTCGATTACAAGTTTTAATGCGTAAAGGGGGTATCGGTATAATTAGAGATTGTGACGAAGATTGTGTCCTTTTTACTTTTCCTTTTCTTTTTCGTAACTTAAAATGCTAAACACGTCGTTTCTTAAATTTTATCGCCTAAATTCTCTCTTTCGTCGTTTTGTTTATCTTTTCTTTTTTTTTTCTTTTTATTCTTTCATTAAATAAGCGCTACAATCGCAAGTAGTTTTATCACATAGCAGGTAAGATCTATACGCTTCATTATCAGCAGTAGCATCAGCAATAATTGTCTGATGCGCGTGCTCTCGTTACGTAGGGTATAATTTTGTGACTGGTTAAGTTTCTCCGAAAGTGGATGTGTGTGAGTCGTCACCTTTCTTTTTATTCTTGTTTGCTCTCTCACTCTCTCCGTCCGTCGTTATATATAGATTAAAAACAACGCGTCGCCTCTCAACGACAAAGCTGTGGGGGGAGGACTGCGATCTCGTGATATAATATAAAATAGTTAATAATAAGTCGTTCTCTCTCTTTCTCTTGCTCTCTTTCTTTCTCTCTTGATTATTCTCTCAACTGCATCCTGCGCAGCAAAAAGCAAATATATATATATATATATTTATATATATCGTATAATATAGTCATAGGTTGTCAAAAAACAATCTACAAATTCAACTTTCATCGTACGTGTGATTTTGTATGTGTGAAAAACGATATCGCGCCGCGTCCACCGTCGCTCGCTTCCACGACGCGGCTATTCCGAAGTATACATACTGATACATATATACTTTACTTTTTTTAAGATTATTCTTATTATGCATCGTCGTTTTGTTTGTCTCTCGTTATTAAGGGGAGAGTAGACTGGACGAATTTCGAATTTGTTCATTGCCGTTGTAGGAGTCATTTTTCAGAATGCCGGAATATATTCAAATCGCTCTCTATCCTTTACTCTGCCCTTAACAATATATCAATGTCTTATCGTCCTCATTTACACAGTTACAATTACGTTTTTGTTTACGATAATATTTTACAATTCAGTCTGAACCATCCTACGAATTAACCTTACGTACGTATACACGTGTAAAGTAAATTAAGAGAAAATATAGGTGTAAATATATATAACGAATTATTATCCTTTGCTACGCTTACTTATAAAAACAGGATGGTTCGAAAATAATAAAGATCTTCGCGTCTGGGATATTCATGAGATATAATAGATTCGAGACGACTACAGCGATAAAATGTGATGTTTTTTTTTTATTTACCTATGATAATTTTAAAATTTCCTTAATCAGTAGAAGAAGTTTTCGTCATTTTTGTCATCTATTCGCGAGATCGTAGAAAGAAAACAGAGAAACAAAAAGCAAAGCCGTCAGAGCTGAAATTTCCGATGAATGAACATATACGCTGGCGAGGGAATGTAAAATACCGATGAGAGTCAGTCTTTAATCTTTGATGAATTTTCGCCAAATTTTTATTTTTTCGTTTTTCTTCTCTCCCAATCGAAAATGAAGGTGAATTGGAAAAAGCCCTAATATCAAACCACCAGTACTTATATTTATACGAATAGAAAAGTACGCCTAATCGAAGTCATGTAAAAGATTTATGCGCGATGACTGTGTACAAATGCATATATGAGAGAAAAGCTGATGCAAATCGTTACAAATAATCTCTAATAAATTACAGCAGTCTATCGGTATTTCACGTCTCCTTCCTAAAAAAATATACAAATATATATGTATACACGTCGACCTCGCTCGCTTGTGGCCGACGTCGAAAAGTTGAAACTCGGAGAGGCAGTTGCTTATTATTATTATTATTAATTATTTTTCCCCACGGCAAAAAACACGGTAAGAAAAAGAAGAACTCTTCGCAAAGCGAACGATATAACTATTTATATTTCTGTTCTTTTCTCACTCTCACTCAGTCACTCATTCACTCTCACTCTTTCCATCTTTTTAGAACGTTAGTATCACAAACACGCATTCCATCAAGCCACTCTTTTCTCTCGTTCAATTTAATCCCAAAATCATCATCGTCGTCAGCGATTGCGATAAGATGATTTTTTCGTTTTAGGTATAGTAGTTTCTCTCTTTCTTCCTTTTGTTCTCACGTTGGCACGACGACGACGACGGCGACGACGGCGACGCGCGGACTCTTCTTCAGAAGCCGGCGGAGGACGAGGAGGAGGAGCCGGCTTTGTCTCATGCCATCGATATGGTGACATTGATGCCAAGGTTACCGTTGTCCGCGAATAGCTGGGCAATCGACGTGTCGAAGACCAGACAGTCCGAGTTCAGAATCGCCGAGGAGACGCCCTCGTGAATCGATCGGGGCATCGCCTCCCAGGTGAGCCGCCTGCGGTGCCCGTTCAGTTCCAATCTGTGGAGATTTTCAGGAATAAAATGGTTAATTATTTAGTGGAGAGTAAGAGAGAGATATGAAAGTAAAGCTAGAAAGGAATTAGAATTTGTATCGAGATAAGCGTTTCTGATTAATTTTTTTCCTTTCTTAAAACTGTCTCGAATTGAAATCGCATTCAAAGCATCGATAGCGTTAAAAATTTATCAGTGCAAATGTTGTCTCGTCATATCGTTACAATTATCTAATCGACGTTTCATTGACAGTCATAATCTTGGTACTTTTCTCTTTAAAACTGATTTTATGCAATGAAAATAAACTTTTATTAATCTAACTACATTTCAATATTATGAAATTCTTACCTATAAGCAAAGTTTTCTGCTTGTTTTCTTGATCCAATGAGCTGAACAATGGCAAAGAATTGTTGATGTCCATCATACTTTTCTTGCTTTTCAAGTACAAGCATAAAGTGATGTCCAAAGCAAGATTGCATCATCACCCAGTCTACTGCTCCTGGTAAATTAATATCAGTTGCCAGGAAAACAATATCCTCACCTATAAAGACAATGTCTTTTAATTTTGTACAATTTAAAAAATGAATATTGAAAAGAAAATCAAAGAAAATAAATTACCTTGAAGGGTTGTAATACTTTTGTGACTCATGACCAAATGATTCATGACCAACTCTAGGGATCCCTGCCATTTGCAAGAGGCGCCTGGGCAAGGGCAACTGTACGGACGGAATTCGCAGGTATCCTCGTGATCAGGTTTTTCAGTATGCACCAGTGTCACTGCACAGCCACTGGTTGAATACTTACAAGGAAACATGACGTTACTGGCCACTTTTTCCATTGCAAGGTTACGAATATTACCTAAATTCACAATCAATAAGTTAAAACCAGAATAAAGAAAAATATGTAGAATTTTGGAGCTAATAAAAAAGTTTTTTTTTTATATATTCTGTAGCAAACCATACTAACCTAGAGGCCCTCGGCACGTTGGGCAACAGGTGAGTTTAGGTCTGCAATTACTACAAACTAAGTGGCCACTCTGGCACTGTAGGATTGGTGGCAGAACATAATCAAAGCACACCGGGCACTCGAACAGGCTTGCAAGGTCTGTCGAGCTGCTGAGAGCAGAGACCGAAGATGTCGAAGTACTTGCGACGCCTCGGCCTCGCTTTCCTGTGCTTATGTTCAGCTGGGACATGTTTTCTTCATTCAACGATTGTCTACTCTGAGACCTGATATCAACACCAAGGCAGAAATGGCTAACAACCACACCTGGACACACTTAACTATGGATCAGTGCCCCAGGAAGGAAGAAACATTTCTATCTCTCCACACTTAGATGAAACATCTGCACAAAGATAACAACAAAGTTTTTAATATGTAAACTACACTAATCATTTACTACTCTATATTTGAAAGATATATACACAAGAATAATAGTTCTCTATTTAAGAATATACTATTAAATCTATATGTATACTTAATGAATAGTTCTTAAGGTTAACTTTCAATAAAAATTTTATAACCCTGATAATAATAATTATTTTGCTTATTTGAAAATATTCTAAACTTTAAAGAGATGAAAACCAATGAGATTTTTTATTAGATTTTTGTCATTCTTAATAGATATGTACTTCACATCAATGAACTTAGTCATCAGTATTTATGATCACTTACAGAACACTGAATAATAAAGGTAATCAATAGAAAAATGAAAATCATATAAGAACAACAAGAAATGTAAGAATATTACTGTATACAAAATCCAATATTTACATTGACATCTCTTTAAACTTTGAATACATTGATATAATGGTTAAAAATAGTCTCATCAATTCTTTCTACAACTATTTCAGGGAAACCTTGTCTTTAAACTCTTTCTTTAAAAATAGAAGCCAATTGCAGTGTCCGTGCCACTAATAAACATGAAAAAGTTGTTTTGCCGCTGCTGCTCCAATTGCAAACATTACAATAAACTAGTCATCACCGCCACTCCAGTTTCTTCTTTTTTTTTTCCCTCAACAAACTTTATTATCTACATCATTCTCTTGGCCTTACAACCACAACTGATTCCTCATCAAACATAGAGAGACAGATATTGGTCTGCAGCAGTAGCAAAAAGAACTTTCTACCTGATACTTGGCACGCTACTCAGACAGTCAGGCACTTTCACCTCCCTCGTGCAACACAACGTACTCTCTCAATCTGTCTACGTATAATTGCACAGCTACAAATGCCCAGGAAAGGGATACTTAAAAACAATAATTCTTACCAAAACAAAAGCAGAGGGAAGATGGGATGGGTCAGCAGAGCAGCATATTCATCATCATTATCATCATCATTATCCTCGTGCAAGGCACTTCGTCGTCGGCGGCGTCAGCTGCGGCGTCGTCCCGTGCCAATGGCATATCCTCTTCTGTCTTTTCTCCCCCTTTATCTCGCTCCTTTCTTCCTTCCTAGCCGTTACTACGTCCTGGGCCAGCGGTCGCTCCGGCGCGCGCTCGACCGCGACGACGTCGACCTCGGCGACGAATACTGCATAATCCTGGTCTTTCTCCTCCCTCTTCACCCTTCCGCGTAATTTTCCCTCCGCAGTATCTTTTTCTCTCCCTCGTTCTTTTTCTTACTTCTCGACGACGCGTCGTTCCTTATTCACCTCAGCTCCGTCTGCTGCTTCGTCGACACGTACGTATATGTGTCTGTGTGTATATATAACGCGCGCGCGCGCAAGCAACCGACTACTGAGGAACACGACGATTACACCCTGCTGGCCTGCTGCTGCTAATATAATGTATATCGTACGGTCGCCATTTCGATTCACGCATGTACGCTCTCCCTCTCTCTAGCTCTCTTTCTCTCTCTCTCTTTCATCGCCCAGAAATGATACCTATATATATATATATACACTTGACAGAATTTGTTAGCTCTTGCTCGCTCGCGGTCGGTCTGTCTGTCACGCTTCCACCCGTATGATGGCAATGCCGTTGCCTGAGAGAGAAAGAGCGACAAGGACGGATAAACACGTAAACGCGCAATGTTATAAGCAACAGTAGCAGCAACGAATGTATTATATTATATATGATGGCTGCGTATGTGTGTATGTGTGAGACTGAGAGAGAGACAGATAGAGAGAGAGAGAGAGAATCAGCGAAAGAGTGTGTGGATATAGCGCGGTCAGTGACAGTGACTGTCAGAAGCGGATTTTTCTCTTCTGCTTTGTATACTTATATACGTATATATATATATATATTACGTATATATATGTACTGCTAATTATCACGACGGCCCTTCGGAAAAACTCTGAGCTCTGCGCATGGAAAAGTTTTGATACGCTCGAACATAATAGGGGCTCTCAAGGTTTTTTCCCTAATATATACTTACTCGGAGTGGATGGTTATATTTATTTGTGTGCGGTGACGATGAGCAAACTGTTTGGAGCGTTCGATTGGAAATTTTTCCATGACAATAAGAGGAATAAAAAACATTGGTGAAATGCATGTATTTTATGCGAATGAATAATATATGCTTTTTTGAGGTACGATTAGGGATGATATCTTTATAGGTTCGGGAGATAAATGTGTTTATATGTATCGTTAATTTTTAATTTGTTATATTATAATACATATTATCAAAATCACATTATTAATTGAATAATTTTTTTAAGGTTATTTATTAATGTTGAAATTTGTGAATTATCAATTAACATGAAATCATAAAATTTATTTGGCGTAACAAAACCTAATAATGTATATATACAATGTACATTACGACAGATACCTACAAATACTTGGAAATTTTAGAGAATTCTCGAACTATAATTACATCATGGCTTTTAAAAAATACAAACAAACAAGTGATCTAACTTGATCGTACGTAACCCCGCGTTACTGACGGTCACATTCACCTGTCGTCGTTTCACCATTTTCGATGAATGCAGAATCTTTCGGGATCTTATCTAATGAATTAATTTTCCGTTCAGTAAATTCTACGATTTCACTTTTTAAATTCTCTCTATTTAATAAAAGAACTTACTAAATAAGCATTTCCAATTAGAGCAACTTTAAAATTTTTCATTAAAAGTATGAATAATTATTTACCCCATGTCTTACAACTTTTTAAATTTCGTCTTTGTTTTTTAGATTTGTCCGAAATTCGATCTCTATTTAAAATATAGTATAAGTAAGTTATATTGTCTCTCTGCGGTATGTATAACAATCAGAAATCGGAAAATGGTTAATAAGTTATATCATTTATATATTTAATAAAAAATATTGAATTTGGCACAACGGAAGGGTTGATTGTGACATAAGCTATACTCTTGATTCCAAAAGATGTTAATGTATCGGGTAAAATCGGATCAAATTTGTTTATCGGTATTATATAGATAGATCATTTAAACATTTTAGAAGAAGCTCCGTGTCGAGCTTTGAGGCCGCCATTGTTAGTAATAAATGCTAGGATTAAATTACTTTGTTTTCCACTTATGAAAAAATGCAAATTTCTTAAGAAATAGCAATTTTTTAGAGAACTTTGAACAGTTGAATGTTTTTTTAATGTGCTATTTTTATGTTGTTCCTCAGTCACCTGCTGATAGATTCTCGATGTAAATATAGACAATTAATTGTTAACTTTTATTTGATTCAAGTTTTCTATTTTGCGACATCAACGATTTTAAACTGAAATCAAAAACTATTGTAAAACCTCGACTCGATTTATATTTATATTATGCTTCCAAGTGAATTCGTGTTTACAAAATTTCGCGGTCGTCGCTCCTAATACTGGTCTCTCTGTACAGTCTGCCGTACACCCTTCAATTCCATCACATGTATTTCCATACAAATTTTCATCTATCGGTGCAAAGGTGTTTTTTTTTAAGAAAGGCTAAGCTAAAGATTCAAGTAAGTACAATAAATTATAGTTTAAATTATATAAAGTTGACTTTTTATACTAAGAATATACGCTCTTTAAATGTAATAATTGTTGTGTAATAATATTCATTGCATTCATTTAATTAATAAATTAATACTCATAATCTTTATTTGACAATCACACAAAGAAAATAATCATTGCACTGACTTTTTTCAGGAAAGGAAAGGAAAGCACTGATAGAGTAGGTTAATTAACTATCCATCAATTTTACCATTTGTAAGTACATTTTAACCCAATTAAAATCGAACTCTAATACTTTTTAATACACACTAGGACAAACCCATCACTATGCCGCTGACCGACCGTCTAGAGGAAATTGTACGCGAGGAAAATATCGAGCAGCTCCAGCAACTCCTGCCCACTATAAGCACTGACGATCCTGACGATTACACTGATTATGACCTTGTCCGCATAGCCCTAATCGTTGGCAATGGCATCATCATTGATTTACTCTTGAACTATGGCTGCCGAGTCCAGCAGCCCGGAGTGACAGATTTTGACAGCTCGGTGTTATTCTACGCCATCCGACTGGACGAGCCTGATCACCTAAACTCCGTCCTGGCCAAAGGCATAACTATGCGGAATTTCAAGCACGTGGGTGAAACTCCGTACACCCTCATCATCGACAGCTGCGACGCTGCAGCACGTCAAATCCTGGAACTGTACATCACAGAGGATTTTTGTCCTTCCAACATCGAGAATATAACACCACTTCACGTCGCTTGTCACTTGGGTTTCGCTGATCTGGCAACTAAGTTCCTGGTTATGGGTGCAAGCCCGAACGCCCAACTGAGTGAATTCGCGCGGAGGCGTCGTTTCAGTACGCCATTACATTTCGCCGTAGAGAAACAGCAGCGCAAAGTTGTGGAAGTTCTCCTGGCGCACGACGCTGACGTCTGCGTGAAAAATGAAGACAAACGCTCGCCGTTCTTCATTGTCAGCTGCGATTGGTGTGAAATGATGGACACTATGTGGCGTGCCTACATACACAAGTACAAGAACGAACACAGGATGGAGGAGACATTCGCTTGGATGCACAAGAAAATCTTCTCCGCGATGTACAGGGAGTACGAAACGCGGAGAACTGAGTTCCCGATCAACTGGACGAGAACAACAGGGTTGCACTATGCAGTTGCGAGGAAGAAACCTGAGTTCGTAGATTTCCTCATGAGGAACGGAGCACCAGTCGATGCTGTCGACGACCAAGGATTCACTCCGTTACATTTGGCCTGCATGGTGCTCCCTGAGGTATACTGTGACGGGAATGTGATGTGGCACAAGATGGACCGGGGGAATAACCTCTCTAGGGTGGATATGAACAAGTATGAGTACGCACCTGAAAAGATGTTTGAGCTATCGAAGCTGATATTGAAGAGATCGGAGGCTATCAATGCTCAGGATAAGTTTGGCAACACGCCGTTGTTCTACGCCTGCGACAACGTTGTGGTGGTGTCGACACTGGACGGTTACGACCCGAATGCCAAGCCGAACTACGTTAAGGATCTGGTCTACCTGCTCCTATCCTTTGGTGCTAGTGCCACCGTGACAAACAACAACGGTGTCACGCCGTTGCATAGACTATTATCCGAGGAATTCCGCTCGAATCAGATGAGCACGTGCGCGATCGTCAAGGAACTAGTGGAACGTGGTGCGGACGTTGATGCTCAGGATGTAGAAGGTGCCACACCATTGTATCATGCAGTGCATACGGTATCCACGCAAGTGGTATATATTCTACTGGAAGCTGGTGCGAATATAGAGAGACCGAGTCATCTAAAGATGTCAATTCTGCACATGGTTGCGGATAACCCATCCTCAAAGGAAACGATTGATCTCATGATCAAGCTACTGATGCGCGGGGTCGACCCGAATGAGAGGACAGACGACGGAAAGACTCCATTGCACCGAGTTGTTCAGGTTAATTATAGGCTTAAATTGGATAAGGTAAATGAGGGTCCTGGTGACCAGAGGATAGTCCAGCTGGTGAAGTATGGCGCAGATGTCAACGCCAGAGATAACCGGGGCAGGACACCGTTGCACTATGCTTGTGAGAATCTCAACTACAAAGCAACATGGGAACTGTTTCAGCAGGGTGCATGGATAGGGGTATACGACTACAAAGGTTATCCGTTTCTCGGTTTTATGACGTACCAGAGGATGTATTGCAAGCGTAACAGTTCTGCCTGGCGGTACGCGTTCAAAAAATACTTTATCATTCTGCGCGAGCACATCATTAAGCTGGAGGTACTCGGGATCAACATCGATCAAATTGTGAAAACTATGTTCCTAGGGATCGAGAATTTTTGTCTGGTAATGCAACTGGTCCCGCCTACCCATGATTATACTCAGCGATGTTGTATGGAGATCCAGAAGATGAAGCAGATAAAGTTAGATGAACACACGACTTTGATGGATCTGCTGCGCATGACCCCTCCGCAGATAAAGTCTTACGTTCAAAATTATACGCTGGGTGAGCTGATGTTCGCGAAACCAGATTTTCACGAGATCTTCGAGATCTATGGAGGTATTCTAAAGTTTCAATTCCAGAAAGGACTCCCGTTACCGAATACATAAGTATGCGAGATGAAAATGTGAAGACTTGAATCAAGGACAATGATTAAAGGTTTTTGTATAGAAATACGATTTTTATCGTAAACATTATTTTTTTACTATCTTTTATATTATTACAAAGTATTTTTCATATTAAAATAAAAATGAATAGACAATTGATTGAGTACAATTGTATTTTAATAATTTATTCTTTTACCAACAATTTGTTTATGTTTGCATTTTGCTTTATCGATACCTGACGAATAGATACCTCATCGATATTATGTACAATTTTATGAGTTAGAGTTGATGTGCAAATTCAAAATTTATACGGTAAATAAAGGGAAAGCTATTCTTGTTAATATGGCTGAAGATATAATAGTATTTAAGGGTAATGTGGAGTTTTCAAAACTTATCATAATAATGTTTAAATGAGTTTACCTTTGTCTTATTGCTTTAATAATGGTTCCAACAACAAAATTTCATCTATTTTTTTTGTAATTTCACATAAGCAAAATGATGTATGCATTATCAGTTACATATTTACATGTCGACCTCAACGCTGCTTATGTTTTATGTTATTATCATTATGATCTAATGATATTTTTCTTTTTTTTCACTATTCTCGTAGCTCAGATTTTCAAGGATAAATATTGTCTATTTATTACATTAAATGTTTTATTTAATACTGCAATTTTGAATCTTTAAAACTTTAATGTTCATAAAAAGATATTTACAGTTTAAGAAAAAAAATTATGTAATTAATTCTATTTTAAACGAAAACGCTATTAAGTCGAAAAATAAAAGTAGAAAAGTTTTTATTTTTATAATATCAATGTTGTCATGACACTTATTACTTGCAAACATTCAATATATTTACTGTATATCGTGTATTAGTTATGTAATAGGTAGCGTCTCACGTATTTTATCTTAATGGAATTATGTTTTTAATGATTGTTTTTACTGAATGTCAGCATAGTTGAACCTATAGTAATATTATATTCTTTGTCATTCCTATTGTTTCCTTTTATGCATGAGCTCATAAATTCGTTGATATCCATATCCAAGAAGACAAAGTATTTTCTAATTGTTACTATTTGTTAAATAAAAGCTTTTGAATTAACGTACAAGTAAATGAAGCATAACTTTAAATTTAAAAAGATCTTTATTATAATTCCTCACTATTAAAAAATCAGTATACATTTCAAAATCTTTGTTATTGATGTGTAAAGATAAAAAATAAAAATTACACATAATAAATCGCGTAGTAATAGACAATGCAAAACTTGAATGTCTGGTATAAAGCTGAGCTTTAAGATACATTGTTTAAAAATTATTTCCCATCACAAATTTATATAATGATCTAAATTTATATTATATCAAGTTAATCAGATTACTGCTAAATTAACACACGCACTTACACACGTGCGTGCGCTCACATCATTCTTCTATTTATTATATTTAAAAACAATAATCAATTTATTAACCTATACATAAGTAGATTTGCCAAACTATTTCACTTAAACAACATAAAGCTGATATAGACCACATTAAAGCTAATAGCGATATCAGCGTTAAGATGCATTCTTCTTCTTGGATTACATTAGTATTCTTCCATCGAAAGTAATCACTAAATTTTTGTCTTATTCCTTCCCTGAAAACTTTTACTCTTCTTTTGTACCATTGATTTATTAAGCCAGATTCGCGAGCTCGATAAATCAATACCTGTATCCGAAGAATGTATGGAAAACCTCGGGTAAATACTAAAACTTGATTGGCTGTTCGTATGGGCTCTTTCACAAAACTCCATACCCAACCAAAAACATTTTCTGAAAACAAATTTTCTAATTCTCTAGCCTGCTCTTCTGCTATGTAGCAAGCATTAAACCTTTTACTATAGTATACTATCATATAACTCTTCAATGCAATTTGTACACTTTACAGAAGTATTCAATAACGTTTGGATAGCAGAATGTCTTCCGAATCCCGATAAGTAATCATGCATTGGGAGACAAAGAACTATTCGCATTTAGAACGTCTTCTAAAGATTTAAATTCTATAACAGTCTCTTTTTAAAAATTGATGTCTAATGTCCAAGTAGTTCTGTCAAATTTCAATCGTTTGACCATCCAGTGTGATATCTTTATTACAAATATTGGTGTAGCCAACATTATTACGGAATCTTTTATAATATTGTAGTATTAAATTGGGGTTTTTGTCGAAATATTAAATTAAAAGAAACCGGAGATGAAGTAAAAAGCTGTAAGTAATCTGGCGAAAGTTCTTTTGATGTGTATAAGTAAAACGAAAAATCCACATAATCACTCTGCCAGGTGGCCGGCGCTTACTGTGCGTACATGACTTTGAGTAGCTCGTTCGTAAACATTTCTACTTAATAAATTTTTTACTTTTAACAATAAAGTCTTTTAGATCACCGTGTAGGTTGCATCTTTTTACACCTACTCATACAATTAGTCCACCTCTGCAGCTGCTACTCAGCCTCCAACCGTCACTTTCGTCATTCCTAACCTCTAAGGCTGAAAATGAGAGATAGTACGTGCCATTACTGCAAGAAGGCTCTTCAGTGGTACCCTGCAGCGCATGCAACGCAAAATATCACAAGTCATGCGCAGAGCGTTGCCCGACGGATGTTCTGGGCGTGTTGAAGTGCTGCAAAAACTCCAGATCGTCATCGCCTACTCCAACAGCCAATACAGGGCTAAATGTCCCAGTCACGAACACGACATCCATGAGTAAAGGTAAAAAAAGCCCGAGCAGCTCTGATATTTCACGACTAAGCGCAGACATCAAGTTTCTCTCGGATGCTATTGCTAAGGAATTCTCCGACTCAAAGGCAACGATCAAGCAATTTAGCGAGCATATGAATAGCCGCATGCAGACCATTGAGGATAAGTTAATATTGATAGACACCGTACAAGTCTCTCTGGGCAAGCTAACTACTCGGCTCAATGAACTCGAGTTAAAGGTACCAGATCCCACCTCCAGTGCTATTAGTTGCGCCCAGGAGGCCAAGAAGCAGATTGCCAGATCCTGCAATGTTATACTGCATGGGATGGTTGAGCCATCACCCTATAACTCACAAAATGATTTGCAGAAAGTCAAGCAGTGTATTGCCTCAATTCAAGGTATAAATACTGACTCTTTGTTTATGCTTCACAGGATAGGTACACTAAACGAGGCCATCGTCAAGCTGAGGTCGAGTCAGGACGTATTGAAGGTCTTACGTCACAAGAACCTACTGCCAAAGGGTATTAAAGCTTCGTCGGATAAAACGCCTTTGCAGAGGGATCATCTACGTCAACTCATGCAACAGGTTGACTCTAACAACGAACAGAATCCAGATAATTTACTCCGCATAAAGTTTACCAATGGGATACCCTGCGCAGTGAAAGAATCCGCGTCGGAGAATTTTCCTCGACAATCGTCACAATCGTCATAATCCCCGCAATAATGGTCTGTTTATTTACCATCAAAATGCCCACTCCGTGTGCAACAAACTAAGCGCCCTTAGATCTGGTTTGAACCAGCTCTCAGTTACTCCTCACATTATTATATTCACCGAAACTTGGCTGAAACTTTACATTCTCTCATTATAATTGGGTCTGGAGGCGTATGATATCTTCAGAGACGACAGGAGATCCAATGAAGGCACTAGAGGCGGTGGGGTCCTCATCGCTGTTCATAGAGTTCAAGTTCAACGTGAGATTACTTGTGATCGCTGCTGCATATCTACCTCCAAACTCATCGATGGACATCTTTGCTGAATTCTCTACGTGTCTCGAGGATATCTCGGCAAGGAACGACGGCTATGAATTTATAGTCTGCGGAAACTTTAATCTTACCTACATCAACTGGTTCAATGAGCCACTTTCATTTAAGACTACGGAGTATATCCCACCTGCACAGCGCGACAATGCAAATAGACTCTGCCAAACTCTCTCTCTCTCTCTCTCTACTGGGCCTTCACCAGCTGTACTCGACTCACACGCATAAGGGATACTCTTTGGACTTACTCTTCGCCCCCTGCGAGTTAGTTACCAATATGTCCTTACACGAGAACCTCATCCCAGTCGACCAACATCACGAGTCGGGCTTCTTCAAGGTTCAAGCCTCATCTGAACGTCACTGTGATAGTTTTAAGTGTAATTATAATTATTTTAAGGGCGGTTGCCCGAATATTGTACAAGCCTTGCAGAGGAAAGACTGGGAGCGCATGTTTATGAATGTAGATCTTGAAACTAGCCTTGATCGTTTGACAATGTTATCTATAGAATTACAGAAAAGTTTGTTCCCAAGGCTTCTATGCGCCCCAAGTCTTTCCCGGCTTGGTTTACCCATGAACTTAGATCACTTGTAAGTAGTAAAAAAGCGGCACACGCACAATGGAAATATAGTGGCTCTCTGGATGACTACATTGAATTCAAAAGACTTCGCGCGGCGTGCATTAGGTTATCACGTGCATTTCACAGAGAGTATGTTGCAAATGTTGAGGCAAACTCGGCGCGTAACCCAAAGTATTTCTAGTCATTCGTCAATAAGTTAAAAAGTAGCAATAGGTTACCGTCGAGCTTGTTTCTACGTGATTCGTTAGCATCATCTGACAGCGAAGTAACAACTTTATTTGCTAACCATTTCAACTCCGTGTACTCTAACCCCGTACTATCCGACCTTGCCGAATCTGACTGTGATATTGTCTTAGACAGCATTGCTGTAACTGCGAGCGACGTTTATTCTGTAATAAATAGCCTCGACGATAGCGTCAAATCGGGTCCGGATCTTGTCCCTCCCTATCTCTTAAAGAGATATGATAGAGATCATTACATTGCCCAATGCATGGAAAACTGCCTATTTATACCCTATACACAAAAATGGGAATAAACAGGACGTAGAGAATTATCGGCCTATCTCTATCTTAAGTTGTTTCTCTAAATTATCTACTACTAAAAATTGTAAGAGAGCAGCATGGGTTCACGAGGGGTCGTTCTACAATTACAAACCTTTTGTTATTTACTAATTACGTGTCTCAGAGCTTTGAATCCGGTCACCAAGTTGACGCATTGTACATAGATTTTTCAAAGGCACTTGACTCCGTATCTCACGTTAGGTTACTACGAAAGGTCTGGAATGTAGGTATAAGAGGTAACTTGTATCGATGGATGAGTTCGTACCTGACCCACCGTACCAGTTCGTAAGGATCAATGACTGCTTATCACATAACATAATTTGTACTTCAGGAGTTCTACAGGGATCGCACCTGAGCCCTATTCTGTTCATCATTTTCATAAATGACTTGGTAGACAGCGTTCACTTCGTCCGGTGTCTTATATATGCGGATGACATCAAATTGCACTGCTCGGTTACTTCAATTTCTGACGCCCTAAAATTGCAGCGCGACCTGGACGCATTAAGACCGAGAGAAATCAATCAGAAGATATCACATTCCGATTATACTGGAAATTTAAATGCCGTGAGTCAAAAC
>JAYJLV010092492.1:0-12929 GCA_036873485.1 Torymus texanus | reverse complement strand
TTATATTTTAGTAAGCTATCAGTTAAAGTTGGATATCTTCCAATTTAATGTCAAATTAGTTAGAAGAATTAAAAAGATAATTTTGAGGTTGTCATTTTGGCCCCAATCTATTAAATGGGAGAATAATAGGAGAATAAGCGTTTCATCACAGGCGATTAACTGGCCATTTTTCCTGCCCATTTACTAGGATTGTGGCCATTTCACGATAGGCGAATTTCTACCAGGGTATTGACTAAATTATTATAATTGTAGTAATATGTATCAGTTTTTGATTCTCTCTTCTTAAGTTGGTTTTTCCATTTTTAGGCACGACCGTTACTCGGGAAAGCCTTATAATTTCACCAGAGCAAAGTTTGTTAACTCTATTAGAACTAAAATTTAAGCTATACAAATGATGTTCCCCTTATCCAAAATCCATTTTAGGCATTTTCTACAATGTATGTATGTCTGTATAATCGTATGTAATCAAGTTACCTGATTATCTCAGAGAATTTTCGATGGATCTAAACGGGCTTTGGGGAATATACTTCACTAATTATACCTAACTGGTGGTTCTCAAATGAGAACGATTGATGAAAAATTTTTAAATGCCAGCAAAAAGAAATATTATCTTAAGAAATTGATTTTTAAGTCTAATGTCCTGAAAAATCAATTTTAAGCTACTATATACAGGCCTATCTGCTGAAACTAATTAAAAGACACCTATTCCCTGTTGAGAATTTTTTGCTACAAGCAATATTTACGAACACAAATGCGAAACAACGTCAAAAAAGGTCAAAAATGGACTATTTTCGGCTATAACTCGAGAGGATTTGATTTTACACATGAATGTTAAATACAAAAGTTAGAGATAATAATAAAACAAAACTTTTTCTATTTAATATTATCATGTTAAACTAATTTCTGACGAGTTACACCTATAAAACGCATTTAAACGCTTAAATATACATAAAATGGGGGATTTTCGGCTATAACTTGAGAGGATTTAATTTTACACATAAATGTTAAATACAAAAGTTGTAGATAATAACAAAACAAAACTTCTCTCATTTAACATTATGATGTATAATCAATTCATGTGAGATCACATGTAGATCTCGTATGTGTGAAATTCGTATACCGATCTCATATAATATTTTCCCACGGGAATATGTATATATATTCTGCTTTGTTTGTTGAATATTTATAGCACTTGTATCTCCTTTATAAATATCCCTATAAAGCCTTCTCAGAATAACCCTGCTACCCAGGTTGTCCTGGCTAGTAGCCCGTTACAACATATATTCAAAGGTTATTTTTTATACTACAATTCATCACTTAATATTTACCAAGTTATTTGTAATTGTTTATATGAGTATATTTTTCTCATTTTACTTAAAATGCGATAACGTCTACTTAGCCACTTTAATTATGAGAGACATTAAACAAGTTTTATGATATAATACAGCATCATTTAATTTTAGGAAAGTCGTACACGATGTTGGGCTCAGCAAAAGCGGGTCACTCGTATGGTGCTATACCATGTGCTATTTCCTGGCTCTTTCGTGGTATCACCGAGCAGCGGCAAAAGACAGGTGCAAGGTTCAGTGTAAGGGTTAGCTGCGTGGAATTGACTGCAAGCCAGCAACAGTTCCGGGATCTACTAGTGGCTCACGCCAATGGTAAGCTTGAGTCATCACTTTTTACATCACTTATCCCTGAGAATCTTATGCCTTGGAGTTGCTATTATCGTAAATAACTATTTCCAACACAACAATAAAAAGTTGGAGTAAGGTCTGATTAAAATACTAAAGGTGCAATAGAATACTTCACCATGAATACTTCGAAGCAAAATTTATTTACACAGACGTTTCGGGAGTAAAATGATAAAAAAGTAACAAAGGTACAAATTTATTAAACATAGTAGAACTCACAGCAATTTAAACGTTTTTAAGGATGTCTTATACCCTTTGGCACCTAAGACTAAAGCCATCTGAAAAACTAATTTAAATTGCTAAGGACATAAAAATATGTATAAATACTATAAATGTAACTTATCTTTAATAGCTTAGGCCACCACATGACTCGTTAAACCCATTTTATTTGAGAGTACGACTTAAAAAGAAAAAACATTTTGAGCAGTTTTTTTTTTCAAGATCACTTGATGGATTTTGAAGGGACAAAGTGGAAATTCTTTGTAATGCATGCACCTATGGCAGGACGCTTTAGAATTCTAAAATTTTGTGATTAAGTATTTTTTGAAGCTCAAAACTAAAAGAACTCATAAAATTGACTAAAAAAAGTAGTTTTTGCCATAAAAAATACTTAATCACAAAATTTTAGAATTTCGAAGCGTCCTGCCATAGGTTAACGTATTACAAAGAATTTCCACTCTGTTCTATCAAAATCCATCAAGTTGTCTTAAAAACAAACTGCTCACAATGTTTTTTTTTTTTTAAATCATAACCTCAAATAAAATGGGTTTAACGAGTCATCTGGTGGCTTAAGGTATTAAATGTAAGTGATAGTGTTAGCTGAGGAATGCATTTCGTCGGCTGAGAGGAAGAAGGTGCTAACTGAGGCGAGCGCGTAAGAAGGGGCCAACTCGGGCGAATGCGTAAAAAGGTGCCAACTGGGAGGAGCACATAAGAAGGTACCAACTCGGCTAAGTTTTGTGTACATATATTATTTCGCAGACGACTTTCGTCTGCCAAATACCTATATTATATTATAGTGATTTGGGTGTCTACTTTATTGTATAACTATACTATATTATAGTTATACAGTAAACTCCAAAATCAAGTTCAGTAAACCCCCTAGGTATCCTCTGATTTGCACTAGAGGCGGATTCGTAGACGAAAGTCGTCTGTGAAATAATATTAGTACAGTCAACTTAAAAAGTTTAAAAACGAGCGCCCGAGTTAGCATCTTCTTACAAACTTGGCCAAGTTGGTACCTTCTTATGCGCCCGTCCAAGTTAACCCCTTTCTACGCGCTCGCCCGAGTTGGCACCATTTTATGCGCTCACCCGAGTTGGTCCCTTCTTACGCGCTCGACCGAGTTAGCACCGCCTTCCTCTCAGCCAATGATTTAATCTTATTTCTCTTTTCACCTTTTTGACAAAACTGTATATCTTGTACCAGATGGATCTACCAACTTATCAATTCTTGATAGATATTGCATTACATTATTTACTCAAGTTAATTTTAAAAATTTTAATACCAGTGTATTAAACAATTGTGTTTTTTTTAATTTTTCATTACAAAACATGTATCACAAATATTTCAAATTTTTTATTCCTTTTTCAGCTAAAAATTACTCAAAATGCTGAATTTAAAGATAAAACTCATTATTAATTGTTTCAATATTAACAGATATTTTAGCTCAAAAGGAAAGCAAAGATCCGTAATATTTACTTACCTATTTACCCTTTTTTCTTATAATTTAACTGTAATTTTTTGAGATCTATGTAAGCCTTTTTTGAGACATTAAAAATTAGATGAATTTTTTCGATTAAAAAATGATCGCACTACATTCTGGGACTCACACGAACATTTTGTAAAATAAGAAGGTATCTTCACGAACTTTGTGGTGGAGATAGTAAAGATCAAACTTTCAATTTTCTAAATTTTAGAATATTCTACTCAGAAAATGATTTGGCACGTATTTTTTCATTTATGAATTGCATCAAAACTGCATACGTTACGCGATGCCAAAAATTTCAAGAAAATCCTTACTTGCTAAAAAATTTTTTAATATTTTTTCTCAACTACTACTATTGCATTAGTTTTTTAAACTCTTTAAATATATTACACGTGATTTCAGCCAATTTTGAGCCATCTCCCACGCTCTTAACGTTATTTTGAGATAAATTAAAAAATGCTGAATCTATGCACTTTTTATTGAAAAATGCCTTTTTATAAAAATGCATTTTTTTGCTCAATTTTTTTCTGGTGATAGGGGACGCGTATATGTGAAAGTTGGAGATTTTGTCCTAGAAAGACGAACGTTAATGCCATAAAATGAAAAATAATTGTGGTGATAATCAAAAATGATAATTAATGATAACGGGGATGATATACATATGTTGCCGGTGCTTATGAAAACAAACACGTAAATTATAACGCTGTGAAGAAAACACTTCTTATCAAAACGCTATGAAAAAAAACACGTTCCTATAAAATTCCATGAACAAAAACATATTTCTGTAAACAAAAGACATATTGGAAAACACTGTGAAGAAAAACATATCTTAGTAAATTCTGTGAGAAAATAACATATCTTAGTAAATGCTGTGAAAAAAGCATATCTTAGTAAATTCTGTGAAAAAAACATATCTTTGTAAACGCTGTAAAAAATAACACATGTTGGTAAACGCTGTAAAAAATAACACATGTTGGTAAACGCTGTGAAAGAAAAAACGTCTTGATAAACGCTGTGAAAAAAATACGTCTTTGAGAGCAGTTCGGATGCAATAATGGGACTATACTTTTGAACGTGTTTCTGACTGTCTCACTACTGTGATATGCAAATAAGGAGTTATCCAAAGTGGGACAAAGGTTTTGCTATACGCATTCTGAAAATTAGCCCCGAAAAATGTGTACCATGCACTGATTTAAGGAATAAATCAACAAAATAACGACGTGTCTACATGAAATAATGCCATTATCGTCATAACTGTTTATTGTAGATTTTTTACTGCTGTCCCACTACTGGTCCCAAAATTGGCATTGTCCCTGTACTGCTTTCTTTGCCTTATGATGTTTCTTATAATGTCAGTATAAATAACAAAACGTATGTAATATGATATTATATCGAACAAATTAATGAACTTAATTTTATGTTCGAAAGCAGTTGTTTTAGACAGTTCATATTACAATTACAATATTTTATATTATAAAAATAATTGTATTAATTGTACCGTATGTATAATATAACATTTAATTTTGTATATTGGGCGTCCTTCTGCATTGCTGCTTCAAAAATTTAAGGGGGTTATAACCATACAATAGCAGTCAAAAGTACAGCGTGTCGAGCGCCGTATGGCAAGCAGTCTCTCGAGTCTTCGGACTCTCGAGATTTCTCGCGGAACTGTACACGCACATAAGCGTCGCTTCATCTATATGTATGTACAATTCTCATCAGAGGCGCAATAAAACCCGAAATCACGATTTAAAAATTTTTTTCGAGCACACCTCCTAGACCTGTTTTTCTCGTTGTTTGTAGTATATATAGGAAAAATTCGGAGTTTAACAACGCCCATCAAGTGGACTACTTGTTCTTTCTCTTCTTTCACATTTAGCCCAGAATCGATCAACTCAAAAGTTCAAAATAGAAATTTAAACTTTAATGAAAGAGCTTTAAATCCCTTTTTTAAAAATTAAAAAATACTGATTCCTTCATAAGTTATAAGGGTTTGAAGTTGAACGTCGAAAAGGCATAAAAACGCCCTGAAAGTCAGCGCTGCCGATTCTGGCGATTTTAGCGTTTTTATGCCTTTTTGACGTTTAACTTCAAACCCTTATAACTCCTTATAACTGTTGAAGGAATCGGCCTTTTTTAATTTTTAAGAAAGGGAATTAAAGCTCTTTCTTTGAAGTTGAAATTTCTATTTTGATCTTTTGAGTTGATCGATTCTGGGCTAAATGGCTTAGGTTTCAAAAAAAGGACTTTTTGACGTTTTCTTAAAAAATATAAGTTGCTCTAGAAAAGGTAGTCCATTTGATGGACGTTGTTCAACCACGAATTTTTCTTATATATACATTGAAAAAAACCAGGTCTAGAAGGTGTGCTCGAAAAAAGATTTTCAATTCGTGATTTCTAATTTTTTCGCCACTTTGATTTCAGCCCAAGGATCGTCTCATCACTCCTCTCTATCGACTATTCTCTCCTTACAAGCCCAAGCTGCACACCTTTATATGTTTTAGTGTTAATCAACTTAATACAGGTATAGGATCGCAATAAACGTAATATTATTTTGTTGGTGAAATAGCGTTATATTAGAGATCATAAACTATTATTGTGCTGTAAACAATTCGTAAAAATTATATTTAATAATAGTGAGATGACGAAATACAAGAAAGGACAATCGAAGAAAGCGGTTAAAAAAGGTAAGTACTTATCATATAATGTATTACAAAAATTATTTTTAATACATATTCGAAATATGACGGTCATTATAATGATAGTTGTAGATAGGATATTTGTGAACAGACGATGCGTATACCAATTGTGAGTATAGAGCATAAACATATGCAAATATTAAAAGATGAAACCCATCCTCATTCGTGTACCTACTTATTATTTACAAACACGTGCAAGTAGTGACGTGGCTTTTTCTTTTAAATAGTGACTGGAATACCTCTTCCCTTTGAACACGATACCTAAAATTATACCTAAAAAATACATTTCGCATCAGTGTAAATGGGTCTTCGCGCATCGAAAACTCTTCATCTAAGGTAAATGTACCCTTTAGAAACACGTTTCGGGAAAGGGTTTGAAATACTGTGGAGGATTAAATAATTAAAGGTTATAATTTGCAAAATTAATGCACAATTCGATGTGCTAACATCTTAGAATAAATTATCAACCTCGATCGTGCTTATTTATTATAAATTAAAAATAATATCAACAAAAAACCCACGAGTTGATGTGTACGGCTTAGAAACACCGTTTTCACGTGATGTTCCTCATTTGAAACACACGAAGTCCGTCGCTTGAAACACTTCTTTACATAGTAAAAAATGCTTAGTTTATATACAACCATAAATTTAGGGTCATAAGTAGGTTACTTTATACCTAAATATACTTTATAAATAAAAAATACATAATATTTAAAAAAAGAGTGGAAATCTAATTTTTAAAAATAAATTCATTTTAAAAAATGCATAACAAATTAATGAGAAATCAATTAACTTTTTACATTAGTGAAAAATAGGTTTCAAATGAAAAGTTAATTATTGATTACATTGATTTTTATTCGAGCATCTCTATTAGCACTACAATCTTAAATAAAAATAAATTATATTAATTAAATATTATTACAGCAGAATATTAACTATTGTTCTTTCTTAATTTCCTTCTGAATCTCAATCTTTTTTGATTTAGTAATTTCTTTTGTTCGGCTATCTTCTTTTTCCTCTCTTGGAGAAGTTTTTTCTTGGCAGCTTTTTCTTCTTTTATTTTTTGCTGTTGAACTTTTTTCATTTGATTGTCCACCCTAAATCCATATTCCCAGAAACTGGTGTTTTACGTTTACCAGTTGCTTCTAATCTAGCTTTCTTTTTCTTCGGCAAATACTCTATTGGCATTATAAATGATTCAGTGAAAGCTGTTGGAGTAGAATTGTTATCCGGGGTATTTTCCTTATCAATTCCAGAACTTGTATTTATATCAGATACATTTAGATTATCTTGTTTATTTTTTATAAGTTCTGTAGACTTAGAAAAATTGCTTTGTACATTTTGTTGTAATGCTACTACATCATTTACATTTTTAACTTCCAAATTTGAGACGACGCTGAGCTCGGGGATTCTTCTCCTGGCCACCGTCGCGGAAGGACGTGGAAGTTTCAACCCTGCAGTACCGTCATCCGCGTCACGTGCTTAGATTTTGTCGAATAGGAAGGAAATCCCGCGAGTGTCTCTACCTTGTTGTTAGGAAAATAAATTAGAGACTTAAATAGTAATATATTAAAACATTAAGCCAAATTAATTAGCTGCCGCGATCCGTTCAACGACGTTTCTTGCCTCCGGGGGATGCCTTCATCCCTGTGCGTTATCTTAAAGTAGATATCCTATACATTCGCTTACATTATTGTCACGCGTGTAGCTTGATTAATTTGGAATGTAAATTGTATACGAGTGACCCGCGAATAATTATTTCATAATCAAAGGTATTATATTATAAACGTTAGCTTTATTGAGTATAATACATTTAGTTCTCATTAACAGAAGTGAATAGATGTTAACCGTCTAAGGTCTTACAGAAGTCTGATCGGTCGTCAAGAAGACGCGTATAATGTATAAAATCGTGTAACTTGAATGTAGAGGGCAGGACATGTATAAACATGTATATGTATATATAAACGCTGTAAATATAAATTACGATAATCTAACACCCTCTCTCAACGCGTTTTGTTATAACAATTGGTCAATCCTAACATTTCGATACATTTTCGATGGCTTGGTTCAAAAAGGGGCTTCGTAAGCACGTCAGCCTTAATTTCTTCTGTTGGTAAGTATTTTACATCGATTTCCTTTTTCTCGTAAATTTCTCGAACGAAATGGTGACGTATGTCGATGTGCTTCATACGTGAATGATACACAGGGTTACGCATGAGTTTCTGGGCTCCCTAATTGTCGCAGTATATGACTGTTCCCCCTGGGCTTGAGCCTAGAAATTCAGCTTCTAATAGGAACTTGCGTAGATACACTACTTCCTTTGCAGCTTCGGTTAACGCCATATACTCTGCCTTTGTATTTGACAAAGCTACGGTTGGTTACTTCCGAGATACCCACGTGATGGCTGCGCCAGCTAACTCAAATATAAATCCTGTGTAGGATTTTCTGTGGTCAGGACATCCAACCCAATCAGCGTCAACGAAACCTATAAGTTCACGGTCAGTCTTATGATACAACAAACCTGGATTCATGGTACTTTTCAAATAACGAAGCACTCTTTTAGCGGCTGTCCAATGCGTTTTTCCAGGGTTTTTATTGAACTGGCTCAATGAACTTACTGCATTTGCGATGTCAGGTCGAGTAGACGTGGCTAAGTACATCAAGCTACCAATAAGTTGTTGATATGGAACGCTTTGCATCTCACCTTTTTCAGCATCATTTTGAGGTTCCGATTTCTTAGTCAATTTAACACTGCGGTCCAAAGGAGTGGCTGTTGGTTTACAATCCTCCATCTTAAATTTGGTTAAGATATCTTTAACATATTTCTTCTGAGATATGGTTATAGATTTCTGATTTATGTCTTGGTGAAACTCTATTCCCAGACAGTAACTAATTTTTGCAAGGTTTTTAGTTTGGAAATTCGTGGCAAGATGGTTCTTTAAATTTTCAAACGCTCCTTGATCATTGTGGCAATTATCAGATCATCTACATAAATTGCAACAATCAAGCGTGTCTTGTTATTATTCATTGAATAAACGCACTTGTCACTTTTCATCGGCTTTAAATCAAACTTGAGCAGTTTTTGGTGGAGTTCTTTAAACCATTGGCGTCCAGATTGTTTTAATCCATATATTGATTTTTTAAGGCGTTAAACGTGATTAGTTTTACTTGGTTCGACGAAACCTTCAGCTTGCTCCATATATATTTCTTCATCCAACATCTCGTTGATATAAGCCATTACAACGTCTAAGTGATACAGCGTGAGGTTAAGTTCTACTGCTAAAGCAGAAATGGTCCGTATGGAGCTCTGACGAGTTACGGGAGAAAAGGTTTCTTGAAAATCTATCCCCGGCTGTTGGTTAAATCCCTTCGCAACTAGGCGATCCTTATATCGCTCAATATTTCTATCTGCATCATGCTTGGTTCTCAGTATCCATCTACAGCCGACGACTTTCTTATCTTTCGGTTTCTCCGTTAAAGTCCAAACATCATTCGATTCTAGAGAGTTGAATTCTTCTTCAATGGCTCGTTTCCACTGTGTTGCACGTGGACTATTCAAAGCTTGTGACACGGTTGGGTTTAACATCTCATAGGTGAATGCAATTTGAGTACTGTTTTCTTCAGCAAGTGCAGTTTTTTCTTGAGCTACAGGAATGGTGTGAAAGACTTTGCGTGGCCTTCCACGTTTTCCTGCCTTTTCAAGCTTTGGGCGTCCAGGTCCCTTCTTTACCTGTTTGTCGTTGTGCTCGTCTATGATTTCGTTTGGCGTGTCATCACTTTGTAGATTTGATGTTGCCACGGCTTTTTCTTTAGATGTGACCGCAGGTAAAGACTTGTTTGACGTAATTTCTACGATAATCTCGTTGTCTTGAACACTGTCGCACTCTGGTAGTCAAACCCCATACTATAATCGGGTGATTCTGACGAAATCCCACCAAGATGGAACTCATCCCGTTATAACCTATAAACTAGGAAAGAATCTACTTTTTAAATAATTGTTTTGTGCTTTTTAAAAAAATAATATTCAAAAATGAGTGATAAGGTTACGAGGGCACGATTGTTAACTAAAAGAAGAGTGCAAAGTTTTCGTAATAAGAAACTAAAAAAATCAGAAAACAGTAGCTCTAACGAGAGTAGAATTAATTGTGATCCACCACAGTGTCTCGAGTTTAATAGTGATGCAACGATAAACTATTTAAGATTTGATGAATTAAAAAATGAAAACCAAAATAATGGCAATTTATTTGATTATTCCTTTCAGTATGCAGGAATAAACAGCGATACTGATAATGACTCAGAATATAGTACAGCTAGTGATAGTGATGACAAGATGGTGTAGCAAGTACAATTATTAGTACAACTTTGTTGATACTTGAGTTAAGAAGATGGGCTTTAAAGTTTAAAATTTCACGTATAAGTCTGGACTCTCTGCTTCAAATTTTAAAACCTTACCATCCAGAGTTACCTCTGTCTTCAAAAACTTTATTGAAAACGAACTCCAAGTTATGTAATTTAATTAGAAGATTTAATATTGAAGATGCAACAGATACTGCTGAGTTCATCTATTTTGGTATTGCCAGAAACTTGCAAAGAATAGTAAATGTTGCATTACATAAAATAAAGATATTAAAATTGCAATTTAATATGGATGGAGTACCAATATTTAAATCTGGCAACTTAAAATTTTGGCCAATTTTAGGTAAAATTTTCAGTGATGATAGTTTTAATTATAAACCTTTTGTTGTGGCGATTCATAGTGGTGTAAGCAAACCAAAATCCCTTGGAAGATATTTATTGGACTTCGTAGAAGAACTGAATAATTTATTAAAACATGGAATAGTGATTTATGGACAAACATTTGCAGTGGAAGTGATGTGTTTTGTATGTGACAGGCCTGTCAGATCTTTAATAAAATGCATAAAAGGTCATGGAGGCTATCATACATGTGACAGGTGTGACGTGAAAGGAGAGTTTTATGAGAATCACATAATTTGCAGTTCAGGTGAGAAAAGAAGCAACGAGTCATTCAGAAACCAAAAAGATCCAGAGCACCATACCAATTCGATTTCTCCATTGTCGCATAGAACCACCTTTATATATGATTAATTACTTTGTATTAGATACAATGCATTTAGCTTATCTTGGTGTAATGAAGAAGATACTCGTGGAATACTGACTTGGCACCAGCTTTAAGAGAAAGTATGTTAAAACTGTCTCAATGATTGGTGAATTTATCTTTTCAAGTGCCATGTGAGTTTCAACGTTCAACTAGATCTTTGGCAGAAGTGAGCAACTGGTAAGCTACAGAGTATAGATTTTTTCTTACTCTATTGTGGCCAAATTATTTTGAAGGATTTGCTGCCGTCGAATGTGTATAATCACTTCCTACTATTTAGTGTATCATTCCGTATTCTGTCAAGTGAGACCCTAAGCCATAAATTTTTTAAACAAGCTGAGTCGTATTTGACAAAGTTTGTCAATTTAATGGAAGGGTTTTCTGGCAAAGAATCACTAACACTCTATGTACATTCATTAAAGCATGTTGTTGAAGATTTTATATTTTTGGGCTGCTCCTTAAGTAGAATAACAGCGTTTCCATTTGAAGATCTACTAGGATTTATTAAAAAATATGTAAGAAGTGGGAGAAAACCTTTAATGCAAGTTTGTAAAAGGTTAGAAGAAGAAATTGAAGTTGATGACACCGCTTTGAAAATATCAGAAATTAAAGTGCTTCGACATAAAAAATCAAAGGATATGATATGCATTCAGTATTTACAATTGTATAATATAGAATTATTAGTGAAAAATCCAAATAATACAGTGTGTTTAAAAAATAGCAAAATTGTTCAAATAGAAAAATGGAGTCATCACATATAAATCCTTCAGAGACAGACATAAGAATGTATGGTAAAATTTTAGAAGTAGAATCAGCATTTAATTATCCCTTTAACTCATCATATCTACATATATATAAAGTGCAAGCAGTTGGAAAAACATACGAAGAAAAATTGAGGATAGAATTGTTTAAAACTGATATCAAGTGTAAAATGGTTTTGTTAAAAATATTTGAATTACAAGGAGATACACAACAGTGGTACGTTGTACCTCTACTGCATAGTACATAATTATTCGTTTGATGAGTTCATACAAATTATAAACATTAAGTTCAAGTTAGTTAAAATATATTTGAACTAAAAAAACTAGTTTTATAAAAAAACATTTAAGTGACAATTTATGAGGGTTTTGACAATCAGCTGATGTGATGAAATGAAGTGTGTGGGTGTATATATATATATATATATCTAAGGTTCTTATTGTCACTTGTTTGTTGTTGATCCAGTCCTACTATTTTGTGCATTACTTCTCCAGTTCTACATGCTTCAATCTTACACAATACAACATCAGGATTATTTTGGGAAAGTAATAAGGTAAACTGACTTGTGTCATATTATTATTTACTTAAATTTTAATGAAAAACAGATGTTACAAAACAGCTTTTTAATAAACTTATAGTTTGAGGTGAGGTTATACATTTTTATTTTTATAATGAGATTTCTAGATCTTTATTAAGAAACTATGTATTTTTCTTAACTCAGGAATGAAATAGGGCCTTTCTTTCCTGTGAAAGTAGAAGAGAAAATTTCGCATTTCGAGCGTATGTTGTGTAAGTGGTGAGAAATGAAAAACTAGTGAGAAATGGCTATTTCTCACTTGTTTTAGGTGAGAAATGAAAATTTCAACTGCGTTATATCCCTGGTAACACAGTCTGCCGCATGCACGATTGCGCAGCACATGCGTGGTTTGTTTCCGCCTTTACCTACGTTTCTG
>JAYJLV010092481.1:0-12934 GCA_036873485.1 Torymus texanus | reverse complement strand
GAGTTTGTACCATGGAAAATTTATATTTTGAGTTGCTATATATCTTAAATTGTAGGTATTATCGATTACTTCAAGATGAAAAGAAATTGATATCGATTGCTTGAATACAAATAATTCTATATCGGTTAGTACTAAAACTTATTATTTTAGCGTTTAACTCAGGCTGGCCCCCTTAAATAAATAATAATGAAGTTAAATGGAAGGCGCAGTCTCTGGCTCGTGGCGCACAGACCCATTCGTCTGCTATCGTGAACTGTCACATCGATCCGAGCTATCAAGCAGCGACAATCCATGCTGCGCCGGGTCTCTCTAAAGCAGCAAACTGTTCGGGGGCCCACGCAGTACTGAACCGACGGCCCCCGCTGGCGGAATATTTCACGCCTACGGTGCTCGGTGGCCCGCGCGAGGAAGTTTACACTCGCGCATCAAGAGTCGTAATGAGTACGGACGTGCTGGTGGACTATCTTTGCCACTTAGTGGTTTCCGTATGGATACTCACACACATAAAGGAACAAAGGGTCAATGTTTACTGCCTGGTCGCGCGAGTGAGGGACCTTACACTCGCGTGCCGACGATCATCGCCAGGCGGCCCGCCTGGATTGCGGGCCCCTAGTGCTCCATCCCCGCTTTCGTCAAAGCGGGGAAAGTAGGTTACTTTTTGTTCTGTTCTGGACTTTCCCAACATTAGCAGCACAACCTCTTTCTCGTGTGCTTCGTTTCTGCTTTATTATGGTTTTGCATGTCCCAGCAGCACCCGCTGGTCTTTATACTTTTACAACCTAAACATTTGGGGGTAATAAAACGTAGAGGAAATCCCATTTTCGATCCACTCAATAGTTTTATTTACGCCGCATTCAATTTTGCATACATTCGCTCATGTGTGCGTACTGCTCGCATGCGGTACGTTACACTAACAATGAATCGGGCGAAATTAATTCTTGGTTGTACCGAGGTCGTATCTGGGATATATCGTGAATTTTAACGGTCTCCCGCCAGATCCGGCTAAAGAGATGCTATTAAAAATTATCCGGTCCCGAAAAACCTGCGGCAACTTCGTAGATTCACCGGGATGGCGTCGTGGTACCGTCGTTTTATCAGTAACTACGTGAAAATATCGGAACCGCTAAACAAACTGACTCAAAAGAGCAGGCGCTGGAAGTGGGGAGAGGAACAGCAGAAGGCAATGGATACTTTGAAGGAGAAGCTAACCACAGCCCCTATTTAGGTTGCTCAGATTTTTCGCTGCCCTTCTCCCTCCAAACCGACGCATGTTCGACGGGTCTCGGCGCGGCACTGACACAAGTACAAGTCGGTCACGAGCGCATAATATCCTACGCGAGCCGAAATTTGAATAAAGCCGAGCGTAACTATACTGTGACACTGGGAATGCCTCCTCGCAGTAGTCTGGGCTATACGAAAGCATCGCGAACACTTGGAAGGTTACTATTTTACAGTAATCACGGATCACATGAGCCTAAAATGGATGTACCGACAGAAAAATCCTGTAGGCAGAGTTGCACGATGGGCGATGGAATTAGCCCAATACGACTTTAATATTCAACACCGGATGGGTAGCCTTCATCATGTACCGGATTCCTTGTCGCGTATGTTCGAAGATGAGTCGGAAGGCCTCGACACGATTACAGAAACAAACGACTCGTGGTACGATAAGAGGATTAAAACGATAGAAATGCATCCGAAATTATTTAAAAATTGGACGGTACGTGAGGGGAGAATTTATTTACATAATAAAGATCAGCTACTCGACTCAATTGAAATGGATGATTTAGACTCGTGGAAGTTAGTTTTGCCGACGGAACTTAGGTTAAAAGCGCTATGCGAATGTCACGACCAACCACAGGCGGGGCACTTAGACATACATAAGTCGTATAAACGACTGACACGCAACTATTATTGGCCAGGTATATGGCAAGACACGGTACAGTATGTCAGAGAATGCGAGACGTGTCAGCAAGTTAAAGTCGATCAGCATAAACCGGCTGGATTTATGAGTGTGCGCACTGTGGAAGGGCCATAGACGACTGTAGCCATGGATACAATAGGCCCCCAACCACGGAGTAAAAATAGTGCAGTGTATGCATAGGTTCTGCAAGACCTTTTTATGAAGTGGGTGGAGATGTTTCCGTTGAGAAGAGCTACGGGTAAAACAGTTAAGAAATCGTTTCATCTTGTACAAATATGGCGCGCCGTAAGTGCTAGTAACCGATAACGGTACGGAATTTGTAAACAAAATACAAGTACAAGTAGCGGGAGAGGACTCGGAAAAAAATTATAATAGCTTACCTTGATAATGATCATAGACTTTGGGACGAACACCTACCCAAGTTTCAATACGCGATAAATACGGCAGAGCAAGCCTCGCAAAAAACGACACCAGTGTTTTAAATTTTGGGAGGGAATTGAAACCACCCAATACCATCGAGAGAGATGAAAATATTAGCATTCCGGTTGAAAAAATGTCTGTCGAACAATAGAAAAATCGCGTATCGAGATTGCATGCCCTGCGTGACCTCGTATCAAAATTTCAATTCGAAGCGTCTGAAAAATAGGCCAAATATTATACTGCTACGAGATGGGAGGTTAAATTTAATATTGGCGACTTAGTTTGGAAACGAAAGAAAATACTTTCGTCTGCAGTAAATTTTGTAACAGCAAAATTAGCCAAGAAATTTGACGGCCCGTACCGTATTTGTAAATTACGTTCACCTATAGTAGTGGAGCTCGAGACGGTGGACGGAAAAAAGGTCGGCAAGGCTCACATCAAGGACCTAAAGCTCAAAGTATATAAGCAAATTCACTTATCTACCCTTGCTACCACTCCCCCAGATGACCCAGTACCGAGCGAAAGCTATCATGAGGGCAGACCAACTGCCCCAAACACGTGGGCAAGAGCCCGGGAACGAAGGGAGCGAGAGGGAAGAGGCGAGGGCTCTTCGGGTCTGAATGGCGAAGGCCAATGAAGCCTTATGGTCGAGGTGGCCATGCAAGAAGGCGGAGACGCCAACGTCATGGGGAGCTACAAGCCAGAGGCGACCCCAGCCAACACCACCGCAAACTGCGTCCATGAATTCCACCAGGTCCTGGACATCGAGTGCGGTAGCTCCTAGTCCGTACAAGCCGGTCCGGAACTGGGCAGAGTGGCCGGAGGGACACCGCATGGAGTACATGCGTGTCCTCACCGGTCTCGAAACTCAACCAAAAGAGCCCCCGAAGGGATTCCGACCGACCTCCTCGCGGATTCCGGATCCCGCCCGGCGATCACCTTCACGTACAATGGGTGACGTAGAGTGGGAGAAGGATAGGATCGCTGGGTATTGGAATTGCTAGCAAGAACACCGACCAACTCCGCGAATGCCCGGAACCCGTGAGGAATAGGCGGTTTTGCTTCGGATGTGACCGGCTGGACGTGACGAAGAGCCACTGTCCGGATTGTAGGGAGCTGTGGAGACAGGGGATCCAAGACTATTGGAAGGAGAGCCTCGACCTACTGTAGAGCAAGAAAAATAAAGGGAACTCTGTTTTAACCCAAGTACCGTCTATTATATAACCTGAGCGGCTCATCTAACCTCGCGTCTCTCCACCTCCTTATCAATACCGATACAATATTACACATTATATAATACGATATCTTTTCCAATATCCGCATGCCATAAAATATCCCTCTTGGAGAAAATGAGACGAGTGGAACGAGACCAAGGATTATAAGGATCATCAACGAGGTATTGGGAAATTCCAGATGAAATCTAAAACGGCAATATAAACCGACTAAATTTTCTCTTCCTTTCGGTACATTCCAGCTGTCTTATACTTTTTCTATGTTCGATACTGATATTGAATACTAATTTTTTTAATTTTATATTACTTCTATAAGCAAACTCACAGGTGTAACTCTCCTAAAGCTATTTTGCGGCCGTATCTTCGGACTTCTATGAAATCCTAGATCCGGTTTAAGGAGGGGGGAGTTATGAGAGAGTTATATATAGTAGGCAAGAGTAATGTAATGTATTTCTTTTATATCGCGCGTTAGCTCTCTCTCTCTCTCTCTCTCTCTCTCACTCACTCACTCGCTCACTTTCTCAGCGCAAATGTACGCATCGATGATGGTGACTGATTGTAAGCTAGACGTTAAAGTCGGCTACAATCAACTATCATCGTTTGCTTTCAATAAAAAAATGCGCTCGAGCAAGAGAGAGAAAAAATTTTCGCGCGCGACCGTTATAGATAGAACCTCAAGCAGAACGAACTGTAGGGAGCTGGCAGTTCCGCCATCGCGTACTGACATAGGGCTAAAATTATTACGGTCTCAAGGTGCGCGTCTTTGGAACTCGATCCCGCAGAATATTAGGTGTCTTCCTTCGGTAAGCAGCTTCAAAGTAGCAATCAAGAAGCATTTACTGCAGAGGTCATGCGATGTCGATTGTATTTTTAATATCGATAATAGGCGTAGAATTTGACGTTACTGCTGTTTAATAGAGCAGTAAAGCTTATTTTCTAGGAAATATCACATATGAGCAATATGAATTTTGTAATTGTAAATGGAAATTTGACTACTGTGCAATCAAATATAACAATTAGACCTAAAGAGATTAATATTGTGACTCGGCAGATGCCATAACTTTGTAATGATTGCACTGCGACAAATTAAAATTGTTATGTACCAAATAATTGTTATATACCATCCTGGGGTGGGTTTACCCGATAGGATTTATCCCATGTGGTTTACCTATTGGGTTTTATCCACCTCAGAGGCACACATCTGGGTGAATACGGGATGATAGCATGTAAAAATGTACCTTTTTTCTAATGAGAAATAAATAAATACAATACAATACAATATATTCGCGCGACCATTAAGTACCGCGCGGCAGTACATATCGCGCGTTAGCTCACTCTCGCTCTCTCTCTCTCAGAAATACGTTGACGAGACGCTCATCACATCGCTCTCCAAGTTCTACTTGTTGCAGTTGCAAGCGGGCTCCTGCAGGATCCTTGCACGTGGAGTACTAACTGCGAGGCTCTATTTATCAAGTCCGGGAGTCCTCATAAGGCACGCCCAGTATAAGTTTGAGGTTAATTTTGCTGAAAGCCGTTGGATTAATTCGCAACACCGCACATGTGTTGTGTCATCTCTACCAGTCGCTTTCGTGGAAGTACGACCATTCACTGGGCATCAACATCAAACGAGGAAAAGCGTCGGCAGGTGACGTCGCCTCTCTCACAAGCAGAACGACCCGCCCAGCACACAAGTGTGATAGTGAAGTAGAAGGAGCCGTTAACTCCCCAGGTTAAATCGGCACCAGGTGATAAAACACTTATAGGTGGGATGATAAGAGAGGAAATTGGAAGATTTGGTCAACCTGTTACCCCAGTGACGTCACGGATGGCGCCAATTTTCATATCTGCTTCTCCGTCATGAGTCCTGCGGATGAAATTTGTTCCATCTGCGGCGACTCTATGACACCCCCTGCGAGCAAGTGCCCTATCTGCCTGCTCCCCTACCATACGCGATGCTCGGGGAAAAAAATGGGAGCACGGTGTGATAGCTGCCGGAAGAAGAAAAAATCGCCAGTGCCTCTCGTCCCCTCTAAGCCAGCGCCTCTCGCCCCCTCTAAGCCAGCGCCTCTCGCCCCCTCTAAGCCAGCGCCTCTCGTCGCCAAGATCTCACAGGTGAGCCTGCTATCGTCATCGCTGCGACACACACCACCTGCACCTCGCCCGGCTCTATCTTCAGGGAGTAAGTACACTATGCCTAATTATCATACACGGCTAAGCACCCACCTCTCTCCGGCTTGTTCGGGAGGTAAAAAGAGAGAGAAACAGAGTGATCTGGTGTCGCGTATTTCGGCTCTGCAGGAACTGGTCACTAAGCAGACTTCTCAGCTGGAGGATCTGCGTATGGATCGTCAGCTACTCTTGAAAGACAACAAGCTCATGAAGGAGCAGCTTCAAAGTATGAGTAACACTATTAATGCTCTGCGGTATCATACTGATCATACTATGTGTACTGACAATGGTGACGCCACCGCCCCCAGCACTTGTTGTAAGAATAATGCGAACCTGCCCTTGCCTAGGTCGTTCGTGGATTGGGGGCGGCGGAGTCCAGCGACGTGAGTGCTGAGAGCTGCGAGGTAATCATCCATGGAATTTTAAATCGGGATGTTACTGCCTCCGAAGAGGCACTTAAGGATGTTACCTTCGCGGTGCTCAGCACCATTCTCCCAACTCTCGAGCGGGAGAACATCGCTGGGGTCCGCGTCCTCCAGCCCCGAGGACCGGCACGGGAGAGTAAGAATGCCTCAGTGAGGGAGTCGCAGCCGACATCTAGCGTGGAGGCACCACCGTCCTGTATTGTTAAGTTATCCCGAGCGGGTTTGGTCAGAGATGTGATGCGAGCAAGGCGTGCGCTCGCTAGTAACTACTTGACAACGAGAGATATAAACCCCGAGTTGCTTCGTGAGTCCTCTGAAGTCTGCATGCCTGGACGTAAGATCTATGTAAATGAGTCGCTGCCCCACGACAAATATCAACATTTTATGAGCTTGAAGCCCATTGCACTGGGGCTGGGTTTCAAGTACGTATGGCATGTGGGCGGCAGATTTCTTGCTAGGCGCAAGGGAGGCGAGCGTGCGCATGTCTTTGCGTCAGTCCCCGATTTGCAAGCCATTTTCACGGTGTGTCGACACGCTCCCAAAGAAGATCCGCAAACTGTTTATGACACTATGCATGACACTGCAAAAGATAAAGACAATGACACACGTGGAGACGGAACTGCACAGGACAGTTCTAGTGCAAGATTCTGACTAGTTAAATCCCGGACAAATGGGTCGAGGGTTCAGAAATCTCTTAAGGTGGGATTCCTCAATGTTAACTCGATAAGAGCTCACATTGAGGGCTTTCGTCTTTTCATGGCAGAAAATCCCTCCTAGGACATCTTTGGGATTGCTGAGACATGGCTGAGCTCGGTTGTGGATGACAGTCTCATCCGTATGAAGGGTTACTCACTGCTTAGGAAATATCGCAATATAAACGGCGGCGGAGTGGCCCTGTATGTGCGCAATACGTTTAAAATTAAGAAATAGGCGTCTTCAAATACCGGGAAAAAAGGTAAACCCAAAATCCCTGAATATCTATTTTGTAGCGTGCAGCAGGGCGACTCTCCTCCAGTTTTGGTCGGTGTTATCTACAGACCCCCAAAGATCCCCATGAAAAAGGGCAGCGACCTGTTTAACATATTGCACGGCCTCAGCGTCAATTTAACCACAAAATTATCATGGGTGATCTGAATGCGGACTTGTTATCTGCATCCGATGACGCTAACACTATCAAGCGGCTGGCTACGGAGTTATCACTAGCTAGTTTGCCATGGTCCCACGCACCACACCACAACTTCTCACACCTGGATTGACTTAATCATGACTGACGAGAACGACACGGTGTTACACATTAAGAATGAATGGTTGCACAGTTTCGGCAAGCACAGCATTATTGATGTCACGATGGACATTTTTTCACCTACTCTTGTAAAAGAGTCTTCTGCAAAAGAGTCTTTTGCATATCGTGACTTCAAGAGTATCAATCCGACTTCTCTCGTGGAGTTGCTATCTTGCTGTGACTGGGCAGCCATGAATTCTATTGAATCCGATCTGGAAGGAGCTTTAAAAAACCTTAATGAGAATTTAGTTTTTGCAATAAATAAATTGGTACCTTTAAAAACGGTTTACCCGAACAAAAAATATGCTCCCTGGTTTGGACCTGAGTTGAAGTTGCTCGTCGATAAGCGGAATGCTATGCACAGGCGCTACAAACGCACTGGGCGAGCAGAACTTCTCGATTATAAAACTACTACGTAAGCTTCATCAGCTTGGGTTTTCACGGATGGCTCTCATGTGAATAAAATCGTATTTACAAGGTCGCACCCTGATATGCAAATGACCTACAGATATATATACACCGCCAAAAATAAATTACTACAGGGTACATCTAGACTGGTCTCTGACTGGGCGGCGAGCTCCGGTTTACGTCTTAACCCTGGCAAGACTAAAGCAATTTTTTTGGATCAAGGCAGAACGTTAATGATATCAATTCGATCGCGCAGTAGTCGCATATGTGTGTATGTGTGTGTATGCGCATATACTCTCTCTTTCTCTCCCTCTCTTTCGCGTCGCGGTTTTCATTCCGTGAAGACTTATCCGCTGATGTATCGCTTGCGCAAATCATAAAGTTCAATCCGATGAGAGGAAGCTCTTACATAGACTTATCTCAGTTCGTTAAGAACAAGAAGGCGTGTGTAAATGTAAAAACTAACGATGACCAATGTTTTAAGTGGGCTATTTTGTCAGCATTATACCCCACTCGAATAAATATAAATCGTATAGGTTCATATGTTTCATATGAAAATGAACTCAACTTTGAAGGGATTGAATTTCCAGTAGATCCCCGAAAAATTGACAAATTTGAAAAACAAAATGATGTTTCGGTGAATGTTTATTATTTAAAGAAAAGAAGAACCATTTTTGACATCCTACCGTGGCACTTAACACCTTGCAAGAAAGAAAAGCATGTTAATTTACTTCTCATAGAAAGTCATTATGTAGATGAGGAAGAGGAGGAGTAGGAGGAAAAGGAGAAAGAGGCTCTTGATAGTTTTGACATAGTATTTAAAAATCACTATGTATGGATAAAAAATTTGTCAAAAGTTACATTTATGATAGATGTTAGCATTTTTTCTGGGATGAAGAGAAACTGGCAAAGCATACGGATGACTGTGAAAAAATTAATTAGTGTAAAATTACGCTCCCATCGAAAGAAGACCGTATTTTACAGTTTACGAATTTTGGGTGCAAAAATCGAGTTCCATTTGTAATATACGCAGACTTCGAATGTATATTGAAGCCGATGTCTGACGATGAAAAAGTTTATCAACACCTCAAGCCGTTCAGCGTGGGTTTTTTGTTAAATGTAGCTATGATAACAACCTTTCTGTATACAAAAGTTATAGGCAAGAGAGAAAAGAAGATGAATCTCCAGCCAAATGGTTTGTACAAAGTCTTCACTCTTTAGCTGTGAAACTAAATAGAGCGTACAAAAATCCACTACCAAAGAAAGAAATGTCACCTTTGGAAAAAATAAAGTTTGATGGTGCTCGCATATGCCACATTTGTGAGATGCCATTCAGCGATGCCGACAAGAGAGTTCGTGACCATTGTCACTTTACGGGAAAGTAAATACTATTAGTATTATTAACTTTTTATCATTTTAAAAATTTTAATTATTACAGATATCGTAGACTAGCACATAGTAAATGCAACCTGAGTTTTCAAGACTCCAGAACAATCCCGATAATTTTTCATAATTTGAGTGGCTATGATTCACATCTATTCATAAGAGAAATAGCTATATACTTTCCAGGACGAGTATCACTACTTCCACAAACAAAAGAGAAATACACTTTTTTTTAAAGTATGTGGAAAGTACAGACATAAATTTTAAATTCATCGACTCTTTCAAATGTATGGCCTCGTCTCTGAATAAATCGTCATCATATTTGGAGAAGCTCGACAATTTAGAATGCCTGTTCAAGCAAGATGGATTCACCACAGAACAGATTGTACTTTTAAAAAGAAAAGGAGTGTTCCCCTATGTCTAAATCTCGTCGCTTGGAAAGCTAAAGGAGTCAAACCTTCCTTCGAAGAATGATTTCTTTAGTAGACTATATAATACTCATATCAGCGATGAAGATTATGCGCATGCTCAAAACGTTTGGCAGAGTTTCAACGTTCAAGATCTTGGGCAATATTCTGACTTGTACCTCAAGACAGACGTTATACTGTTGGTTGAAGTTTTTGGAAACTTTAGGACTAACTGTGTTGCAGCTTACGAGTTGGATCCAGCCCATTACTACACGACACCCGGCCTCACGTGGGATGCTATACTCAAAAATACACAGGTATAAATTTGATTATTCAAAAAATAATACTTTATTATTCTAAAAAAATAAATTTCTATTACAGATCAAACTTGAACTGCTTACCGGTGTAGACATGTTAATGTCTATCGAGCGAGGTATTCGTGGAGGAATCAGTCAATGCTGCAATCGCTATGCCAAAGCAAACACCCCGTATATGAAAGAAGGTTGTAATAAGAATGAAAACGAGAAATATTTAATGTATTTCGATGTAAATAACTTGTACGGTTGGGAAATGACTAAATCCTTGCCATATGGAGGCTTTGAATGGGTCAAGAATATGAACGAGCCAAACTTCTTTGACGTCTCCGACGACTGTGACTTTGGATACTTTGTTGAGGTGGATTTGAAATATCCTGAAGCACTCCATGATGCATACCGAGACCTAAAGTTCTGTGCTGAACATATGGCACCTCCTGGTTCAAAGCAACATAAACTTATGACTACGCTTGACGACAAACATCGTTATGTGCTTCACGATCGAGCACTCAAACAAGCGTTGGAACATGGTCTGGTTCTTGACAAAATATATCGAGTCATTCAATTCAAACAAATCCCGTGGTTAAAGCAATATATAGACTTAAAAGCGCGAAAAGAAAGGAAGCCAAGAACGAGTTTGAAAAAATGTTATTCAAATTGTTCAACAACGCTGTTTATGGTAAGACGATGGAGAACGAGAGGAAACGTGTCGATGTGAAGTTAGTCACTAAGTGGAAAGGACGCTACGGGGTTGAAGCACTTATTTCTAAACTAGATTTTCAGATCAGTAATATTTTTAGTGAAGACCTTGTAGCTGTGCAACTTTTACATACCGAGATCACAATAAGGAAACCAATTTACATTGAGTTGGCAGTTTTGGATCTGTCCAAGACATTAGTCTACAGGTTCCACTATGACTATATGCGAGATCGTGTTGGAGACCAAGGCAAGCTGTTATATACACCGACACGGATAGTCTGGTATATGAGGTAACAGGTGTCTACATGTACGATGTGACGCGACAGGATATACAAGAATTCGATACGTCAGACTATCCGGAGATCAACCCGTTCAATATGTCGCGAGCTAATTAGAAGAAAGTTGGCTTGATGAAAGACGAATGCAACGGGGAGATTATGTTGGAATTTGTCGGGCTGCGAAGCAAGATGTATAGCGTCAAAGTACAGAACCAAAAACCTATAAAAAAGGCCAAAGGAGTTAAGAGTTCTGTCGTAAAAGCAACTATAACCTTTGACGACTACATCAAATGCCTTCATGAGAATGTAACCATCATTCAAGAGCAACGAAACATTCGATCTAGGCATCACAATCTTCACACCGAGAAAGACAAGAAGATTGCTTTGAGTGCTCACGACGACAAACACTGTTTGCAGCCCGGCACTACAGATACACTGCCTTGGGGTCACTACAAAATAGTGAAGGAATTCAGGACCAATGAGGGAGCACTCGAGCCGCCGAATACCTCAGATGAGCTCCTATATAACGAGGTAGTGCTAGAGCAGAAGGTCATTCAAACAGTCGAGCCTCCTAGGAGCAGTCAGCAGCAGACTCTCCAGCAACAAGACATCCCGCTCCTCGCAGCTCAGCAGCAGCCACTCCTCGCCGGTCGACACTCGCTTCTCAAGAGGTCTTCTGAGACAACCCTTGACGAATTAGTCAACAAACAACCGAGAGAACTCTAAAGTTAATATCTGAAATTGAGAGTGTTTCATTATCCCAAAAAATAAAAAAAAATTTAATCAACTCAATTGTATATGTTACAGATGGATTTTTCAAAGTTAAATGCCATCGCTCGCGGAGAATTTCCCCCGACAAAAAAAAACTAGATCTACCTCAAGGTGTCGGACTTATGGTGACGAAATTAAAAATCGCGACGACAAAATATGGGAAGAAGGTCATCGCCGAGATAGACAGCGAGTTTGAAATATTCTTGTCCAAGAGAGTTTCAACCGCTTTGATAGAAGACGACAACTTGTTCAATGATTTAGCTGCAAACAAGTACGAAATCTTTTTAACTTGTCTCGGCGCGTCAAATATTGAATTCAGTGGAAAATAAGTGTTGTGAATATAGTTAATTTTAAGTTCTTGTAAATTGTTAAAAAAAACACTAGTCTGGTCTGGACGCGTTTACTATTTGAATAAATGTTGTAAATATAGTTAAGCATTGTGAATGGGCGTTAAAATTAGTTCTTGTAAAAACGTATGTTAAAAAAAAAATAAGTTAAAGACATATGTTAAAAAATAAGTTAAAGAATAAAACATTGTTCTTGATTTCACTTTAAAAAAATTGTTTTTATTAAAACTCCATATTCATATACATTGCATGATTAACAAACTATTGCATGATTACAAATCTTTTTTTATTTTATCAATCTAACTATTATCTGAATTATCAAAGCCAAAAAAATTTTATTTACTTTTTTCTTAATTACTTTTTCTACAAGATAAATATCTGGATACTTGACTTTGAGTAGTTCTTGTTCGTAAAAGCCGCCTGACACGCACTGTTCTTGATAGTCTTCCAGATGGTAAGTCGGAGCACTTGTAGCCGCAATACGTGCAATTATGAATATTTCTGTAGATTAATTGGGAGTATATCATTTATCAAATACTGCTTTAGCTTCGCTTAATCTGACTTTGTCACCAATTTTAAATTTTGGCTCAATCTTCTTAGTTATTTTACGAGTAAATTTCCTTAGTATATCTGCTTCGTTACTGGCTGTTACATCTTTAGGTTTTACACCAATAGTACGTGTTACGTGGGAGCCAAAACAATTAATGGCGGTTTGTTTATTTTCGGTTGTCGCTCTCGGGGCATCTATCATCCGCGCTACGCTGGTACCTTACCTGTGCTATTATTTCAACCTTATACTCCCTACTAAAAATTCTCAGGTGAGATCTCAGGTGAGATCTCATGTGAAAATCTCATGTGACCTATGTCAAAAATTT
>JAYJLV010092470.1:0-12936 GCA_036873485.1 Torymus texanus | reverse complement strand
TATATAATAAAAGGTCCTGTGCGACGTTTCGCGCAGGATATATACACAGTCGCGGAGAACAGGGGGAGGGGGGGGGCGTGTGAATATACAATTGGTTCGCAATAAAAAAATATATATATATATATATACGTGTACACAAGATAACGTCCCCCGCGACTCTTTCTGTGTATATTTATTTATATATAATTTATAATATCTCTATCTATATATAATATCTCCGGAACCTCGGCACGCTATCGCTGCTGGCTCTTGTTTACTGTTGTTGATGTTGCTACTGCTGGAGCTGAGGCTGGAGCTTGAGCTGCTACGACGGTGGCCAGAGGTGTCGATTCGATCGATGGCTTCATCGATCGTAAATGGCACTCGGCGGGTTGTTGTTCCTTCGCCACTGGAAACATCATCAATGCGCGTGTCTCTTTCTCTCTCTCTCTCTCTCTCTCTCTCTCTTTTTCTTTCTTTCTTTCTTTTTCTGTTTTTTCGCTTTCTCGCTTTCGCGCGATCATTGCTCTCGCACGTGTGCGTGTGTGTGTGTGTCGTCTCATCATCGCGCTTCTTTACTGATCGTCCCTCTCGTTCCGGAAATCGACTGAATAAAATTCGTACCTCTTTTTATATGGGACTTTACATGAACTCTCGGAATTTCTTGAAGCTGAACTCTCGCTATAAAAGGAGGAAGTGAAGAGGAGAGACACAGAGTCACAGTGTATAGTTTCTTTTCTTTTTGTTTGCCTTATTTAAGCGTTGTTGCGCTGATATATTTTATAATTTATTTTTCGTATATATACATATTTTTATATATATATATATATATATATATATATAGTATAAATATATAAGATAAATGCAATGAGTATATGTGAAGTGATAATATATATATAGAGTTTGATAGAAAGACAATACACAAGACTTGGAACTTTTTTCGTTTTTTTTTTATAATTTTTAATTTTTATAATATATCTCATGCTGCGCTCGTAGAATAAATTCACCTTCAAGAAATTGAGAGCAAAACTTTTGATACTGTATGTATTTAATTGGGTTTGAGAGCATGCAATTAGATCGTGACGTACATAATTAATAACTTTTTAGGGTTTCGTGTATATAAGTGTATAATATATAGGTATATATATATTGTTTAGATTGTCAGTAGTTATAGATATTTTGTTATTTTGAAAGTTTCATTCGTTTCGAAGAAATAGACTTTACTTCGTAAATTAGAAAACATTCCGAGTAAAGTAAATATTCAAAGTTTTAGTATCTATGAAAATTATAACACGTTATAATAATAATTATAGTTTTTAGTAATACAAATCATTGGATTTTTATTTCACTGTCAGTATATAGTAAATTAAACGCGACTTTGAAAACGATTTCTAAAATAAATGAATTATAGACATTAATAGATTTTCCAATTAACGTAACGTAAATCAAAGAGTCATACGTATTACAAACATAGAAAGAATTTTATGTGCATAGAAAATGAGAATTTTTACGATTAAAATTAGTTAATGTTAATAATTTTTATAAAGAAACCAAAGTTATAATTATGTGCAAAAGTCTTGGACAATATATATTCGAATAATTCAGTATAAGAAATAACGAGTGAACGGATATATAATACTTTGTTGTGCATATATAGGAACCCAATTAAATAATAAGACATGCTGTTTTAGTTTTTAATTATAATTATTTCTTACATGCAAATTAGTGTTAAGTAGGTGTTTATTCTGTCGATTTCACTGCTTAATTTTAGTAAGACAGATACATAGCTATGCTGCTCTAAATATCTTCACGTGCAGTTCCATACAACATTAAACGTTTACTTTTACTTGGAGAAAACACATTTGCGACTTCGTGTCTTATTAGGTTTAACAATCTTATATCGCGAGTTATTTCTGATATGTATCTTGTGCGCGATTAATATTTAATTTAATTCCAACTGCGAATTAAAACTTGTTGTTTGACTTTTTAATTAATTAAAAAAAAAATTTACTTGATATATTTACATTTCTGTACAAAAAGAAATAGATAATTTGAAAGTTTATATAATAAAATGTAAAATATATTATGAATTGATGAATTTATACTAATAATAATAATCCCTAATATTGTAATTCATGCCTAAAATTTAAACAAAATCTGTTTTTCAGTTTTGTTGTATAATATACGTTTATTCACGTTTTCATATATTTGCGTAACTTTCATAAACTTTGATTATTAGTTATTATTGAAAAATTTTCTACACTTTTTATATAAGATACATATGAAATATTTTTACCTTACTTTCGTTACAAAAATGCGCGAAAGCAGTAAAAAGATGAGGAAGTTTACGAGGAAAAAAAACGTATACTTTGTTCAATTTTAGGCTTTCATTCAATTAGATAAACAATTATAAAACTTTACATTGAAGTGACACAAGTGTACAAATATATAATAAACTGTCTATTTTGTACAGAACTTTTATTCCAAATTAAAATAATATACAGTTTTCCCGACACTACAAAAACATCTTTAACTATTCTCTTCAATTAAATTAAACATTTCTTCAAACTACCCAACGTTATGTATTTGAAATTCTGAACGTTCATAATGAACGCAACATTAAATTAAAGTTTCTTATTTTGGCTATAATTAATCGGAGTGGCTTTAGTAGTGACTGCAAGAGTTAGAAGTGACGAAATACAGTTATTATAAGTTTTTAAATGTATTAAGTAGCCAAATTCGACTAAATTTGAAAATGGCAAAAATATTTCGTTCACCATGAACGTTCGAAATTTCAAACACCTACGTTCTCGATATTACAAGACCTCCAGTCGCCTTTCTCCAAGTACCAATTAAACAATTCCCAACCACCTCAGGCCCCATTGATCCACACTGAAAACTACTCCACTACAGCCCCTTCTCCACATTCACCAAATATCTTCCTCCTCCACCGGCATCATCACTCGAATCAATCAATCAACATACCTGGTTCAATAAGACTGAGCCTCGCTGGTGGCGCGTCCGTGTAATTTTGTCTTGCATGTATCCTAGCACCACAAGTCCAAAGGCCTTCCTGTTCTTGCAGCGCATGTGATAGCTTCACACTACAGTCACGGCCTTCAGGTCCGGCTGGTGGGAATTGTTTAACGACGACAGTCGTGTTAGCTGAACCCTCTGGAGTGAGGGACCAACGGCATTGTTCAGCACGACCCGTGGTCACACAACGGAGGGAGACTGTACCGCCAGAAGAGATTTGGATGTCTTGCGAAAGCTCCGAGAACGTGACGTCCTCTGGAAATTAGGGGTTGAAGGTGGACGGTGATGATTGAAATTGGTTTATGAATTTTTATTTTGTTATAAATTGGTGTGTACTGGGATTAAAGTTATTGTGATGGCAGTGTATATGATTTATTTGAATGCTAATGGTTAGTAAAATAGTAATTGTTAATAAAAAAAAGTTTAACCAGCCCTTAAAAATATTCCTAACAAATGTGCCTATGTAGATAAAATTTGCAGATCGTATAACAATATACATCTATTGTGAATAATGTATTATTTAAAATCAAATGAAGTTGTAATTTTCAAAATATTCTATACAACAATGTGGCCAATATAAAATCTCATTTTTACATCTTCCTTCAACGCATTTTATATCCAAATTTAAAATTCACATTACATAATCAATGTAAGAAGTACATTTTCAAGCCCACACCAGAATTTCAATAAATCCATCGCCAACATTCGATATCGTTTAATCAACTCAAACACTTACCCTCCTCATAAACTGTCAACTTCGCAGCGGGCGGTACCATCACGCTACTCGACCCTGCCAGGAACACCTGACAAGTCCAATAACCCTGTTCCTCAAGGGTTAACGGTTGCAAGCTAAGACTGCAGTTACGTCCGAGATCACCATGGCTGGGGAACTCACGCATAAGCGTCGGTTCCGTCGTTCCATCGGAGCTTAGAGGCCGCCATGACCAGGCGCAACGTTCGATACGGCCATTAGTTGCGCATCGGAGCGTCGTCTCACCGCCAAGAGCTGCTGATGTAGGTTCTGGGGTTTCCGTAAAGTTTACCTTACCTGTGGAAAGATTTGTTGGTGATTTTGTGTAGGGTTATGATGGAAAATTTTAAAAGTTAAGGTTTAATTGTTGTTGGTGAATGATTTGAAGGTTATTTTTCTGGTTTTTTTTTATCAAATGGGAAGATGCGAATCTTGGAGAATGGAATTGTTGTGGTCTGTAAAAACGATTTTCAGTAAAAAAAAAATTGCTCATGAATTGGATATTTCTTTGTTTCGCGAAAAGGAAGCGGCGCGTCGTTTATGAGTCATCGGGTGAATTATTACGATATAGACTGGTTTATGAACTGTTATTTGAAAGTCTATAGTCTTTTAAGCTAATTGAATACTGTGTTGTGACGTTACTTTTTTTTTGTACCAGCGGAAAACTTTTCACGATGTATTAAATGGCAGAAGATCGATCAAATAAAAACTATAGTTATTTTCCTATATAGGTGTATCGTTATTAAATCGATATAATTTCATGTAGGAAAGTATGAAAATATCTATATAAGGGAAATTATTACGCGGTGTACGGATTCGCTGTTTATGCATTTATTGTTGAACGAATCATTATTTAGGAGAGAAAAACTATGGAATTAAAAAAAATTAACCATTTTATATATGAGGATAAACTTTATAAAAATCGATTGAAAACTGTCGTCTGATTAGATTAAAATACAACCAGGTACTTTTAACAGAAAATTTTGTAGCTTCCATCTGCAAAAATGGTCCTCATTTATAAACATCTTGTTCGTTTAAAACAGCATAGGTAATTTAAGCCAACCGTCAATCATTCACCGCTTACTCAGACTTAAAAATACTCGTTAAAAATCTACTCATAGCTCATATAATCAACAACAAAACTCCTTACAAAAAATCTTTTACCAACCACATCCATTCTTTCCACTCTAACCAAGATAAATATCACATTATCAACACTACACTAACCAGACGGCAGCAGTGTAACAGTCGTTGACGGCGCCTCGTGGAGTATCCCATCGGGCGTCAATCTCACACCACAGGTCCAAAGTCCTTCCTCCTCGTAGAGGATGTTCTTGAATCGTACCGAGCAATCGTGGTCGGTCTCCTTGTTAGGGCCGAATTTCCGTACAACCGTAGAATTCTTGCTTGAATTGCTCGGCCGCCACGACCATTCACATTGGAACACCGGCTTGTTTACTAGACAGCGAAGGAAAACTGTCTCTCCGGCTGTTATCTGGATGCCCTTAGATAGCTGCACGAATTCCACTGGAAGGTTGATTTTTACGGGGTTAAGAGATTGTTGTATGTCTGGACAAATGTTTTGCGATTGTATATAAAGTGGATCATATAAGTTAGTATAAGTAAAGGGTGTAGAATTTGATTTCCTATAAATATCAGTTAGTAAAAAGTGTCCATTCCAATGATATGAAGCAAAAAGTTCAACACCTTTTTAAGAAAAAATAACATGTCTTATTAAAATGATCGATATTTACGTTTTACTTAAAGTCTCTACAAAATCTGTGTACGTAGAATTTAAATATTAATTACTTTTTAAAATTGTCTGAATGTATATCGTATACATATAACTATGAATTCTATGTACAACTCTATAAATATAGTTATGCTCTACTAAATCAATTTTATACCGATATCATCTTTATCTTTCTCGTCCAACCCCACATCAACCCCAACATTCTCCGAATTTCCTCCCACCACCACAACACCAAAAACACCACCAACCTTCAGAAATCAACAGCCTAATCGGCGGCGCCTGAACGAACGGTGACGTAGGCACAACGCGTGCACCACAGGTCCAGAATCCTTCGTGCTCACTGCGTACCGAAGGCAGTCCAAGATCACAATCGGTACTATCGTTACCAGACGCTGGGAACTTTCGCATCTCCGCGTCCCAAGGTTGCGATTGGTTCAACTGACGCCAGGACCATTGACACTCGCGTACAGGTGAAGTAGGACGACAGGGTAGACGTGCACCTGAACCTGCTGGAGTTTCCATTGATCCATCTTGTTGAGCGAAGGTTATCAGGGCGGCTGTGAATATAGTGGAAGATTTTTATTTGTTAATAGTGATTTTAAGAGTTATTACGTAGTTATACTGATGAGCGAGTGAATTAAGAGAGGAAAAAGTTAATTATTTAAGTATACACCGTACGTATGTGTGTATGCTGTTTTTAATTATAAAATTACGCGCATTCATTTAGAGACAGTAATGACGTGTGTGTATTATATACTTTTTGTTTTAATTATGAAATTGCGCATACACTTTGTGGACGATACTGTATGTGTATATAACGAGATTTTTAATGACACGAAATTGTTTTTAATTTGAGCCGTATAAATTTAAAACATATATATTAGCTTGGATGATTATTATGTGCTCGTGAATATGCATAAAAGCTAAACGAGTGTTGTGACCGGGCGTAACCTTTAATAAGCCGCTTCGATGTACACGACTCAATGAGAGCGATTGCATTGTTTGTATACACAAGCGGTTGAATATATGCAGAATCAGCGATCGTTAAGCGAAAATATGATTTCGTATACTCTTCATCAATGGACAACATATATCAACGCGATATATATACACGCGAGTGAATTGAATCTTTTTTTTTTCAAGAGAAAAAAAAACTGCATAATTTCGCTGGAATATTGTATATAATAGAAAGTAAAACAATAAAAGGTTGGAATTGTTTTGGATATTATGTAGTTATGAAATTTTTTTAAATATACGTGATGTGTTGAAAATGGTATAGATTTATTTTTATCTTTTTAGACATACAAAAGTGTCTATTTATGGGTAGGAGATTAACAAAACTAAATTTACTTTAAACTCGATTGAGGTAAGTAAGGGGCACCAAAAGAACAAACATTATGGTTTTCCTCTTCAGGGCATATAAAAATAAAAATTCTCACGCAACTGTTCATCGAATTGCGTAAAAGTAGAGGACACTTTCAGCGCTTTTAAGTTAATATCATACTGACTTGGTAAATACAGTAGTATTTGACTTTATATGATTACTTTAAGGGGGCTAAACATCTTTTTTTCTGAAATGAAAAAAGTCATATTTTAATACATAAATAGCAACCAATTATTTCCAACCTTTTAAGCGGTGCTAGGCCTTTTATATGGTCCAGAACTATAGTTACCGAAAAAACAAGTTTTTTTCACTGTCCACAAGGTTTCAAATGATCCTGCGGTTGAATTGACTCCAAATTTGAACTAAGTGCTCTTGAATACTATAGTTTCCTTATCAATGTAGGGATTTAGGATTGGATGTCATAAAAAAGTTTGACATCAGAAAAATTTTGAAAAAATGAATAAACTCATGCAAAATAGAAGAAATTTTTGTTTCTCTGCCAATCCAAAATCCCTGCATTGATAAGGTAACTATACTATTCACGAGTACTTAGTTCACATTTGGAGTGAATCCATCCGCAGGATCATCTGAATCCTTGTGGACAGTGAAAAAAACGTGTATCTTCGATAACTATAGTTCTGGGCCATATAAAAGGTCTAGCAGAGCTCTAAGGGAAGGTAAATATATCCTCTTTTATGTATAAAAAGTCGGAAATAATTGGTTGATATTTATGTATTAAAATATGATATTTGATTTCATAAAAAAAGGTGTCTAGCCCTCTTAACCTCCTTTATAACCACATTCGAAATATAAATATTCTTTCTTTTCACCATTACAACAAATCCCTATACCCAATCCTATACTACATCTCGACCATTTTCACATCCACACTTACCCGTATCAACATGGACGATGCTGAGTTTCGCCGGTGTCGTGCTCGTATACGTATCCTCGTCAGTTCGTCTGGCAGCACAACTCCAATACCCTGTCTGCTCATGCTTCGTGCTTGAGAATCGCACTGAACAATCGTTACTCGCGTTACCGAATGCTGGGAACGTGCGCACCGGCAGCGAGAGCCCGCTCGCCGCCGTTGTCGTTACTGACGTAGTCGCGTTGTGGTGCTGAGGTTCTGGAATGAGAAAATAAGTGTGATGGTGAATTGAGAAATTGAGAGACATATAAGCTGTTGCGTATGTATAGTGGTTGTTGGTTGAAGGTGTATAGCATGCGAGAGTAAATTGGTTGGTTGAGGTGGTACGTATAGGAATGGATGTTTTTATAGCTATAAATCTGTTTTATGTTGATTATATTAGCGTTCGCATATACGTCATAAGCTTTTTTCGGAGCAATAGTCGACCGACTTTTTCTCGGTATAAGGTGACACATGGACTCTTGTCAAGAGTTTCGCAGAAGCTTTGCGACGTTGGCATGTTATATTGCCGTGCAGTTGTCGACGCTGTATATGTGGCAGCCAAATAAGAGAGGAGAACACTCGCCCCTATATAGACCCCGAAAATCCTATTGGTGCTCTGAAAAAGATTTCGAAGTCGTTCTCCTTCTCAAAACGTATCAGACTTTCACGAGAATCATCGAGATTACTTGGTGTCGCAGTGTTTTCGAGATTGTTGCGAAAAAAACGGGATATTGTTTTTTTTTTCACTTAAAAAATTCGAAAATGAATGCACAAAACAAATGTTCTATTTTCGGTTACACTCTCAAAAGTAGCTTCTACGAGATAGAGAAAATCTTCTTATTATTGTGCCAAGCAGAAAATCCGTTTCATATAAAGTGAATCTCTTATAAGTATCTAAGAGGAATTTATTTGATTGTAAACTTTACAGAATTTTCTGTAGAGAGTGTAGAGGTTTTTTATTGTAAAATAATTATTGCGAATCAAGATGTCAAAATTACTCTCGTTTTTACATTTTATCTTTGATTGCCAAAAATTACAAAGAAACAATCCCAAAAATATCACATGAAAATTCCTATACTATGTGTACCAAACCTACCATAAACATTTTGCATTTTAAATTTCCACTAAAAAATTTTTTAAAAAACCTCAATCAATCATTAAAAACCTACACATTATCCAATATCACTGCTACAATTATACCAAAACCTATTCGCACTCAAACCGCTTGAGAAACTCACAGCGTCCAACCGCTCACACATTCGATTTCGGACACGTTTTCCAAGCCGGTCGTCGTCGTCGTCGTCGTCGGAGTCTCAACCGTATATAACATCGCCGCCACCGTCGTCGTCGTCGTCGTCCCATTCGCTCACGACACGTGCCGAGCGATGATTTCATTTCGCTTTCCACGTGCGCGCATGACTGCGCGCACTCAGACACAGACACGCGAGGCGTGAAATTTCGTACGGCACGCGTCGCGCATGCTCGATTTATACCACGCGTATGCTGGTGAAAATCGCGCGTGCGGGGAAAAGTTTCGAGTTTCGAAAAAAAAAGAGAGGAGTGTAGTGACACGGAGAATGGCTTAGATTTTTTTTTTCGAATTCGTATATATATACATAAGTAGGAGTGTTGAGAGAGGTTGTTTGGTATGCTATAGGAGTAGTTTCGCGTGAATGCAGGTTTGTGTAGTTGGGTGTGTGCGTGGGCTGTTCCAAGTGTGTTAGATATATAGAGAGTTTTTTTTTCTCGAACGAGTTTGAGTTTGGATTTTTAAATGGTGTTTGGAATTAGAAGGAAGTGTAAAATAGAAAACATATTTGAGTGGAAACTATATTATAATAATATTTAAAATTAAAGATACTTTGACGTTATCTTCAACGATTTACTAATAATTTTGTTTACATTTCTTAGCCTTTGATTTTATACGTAATTTCCCGGAATTCCCGTCTCATCATAGCTCAATTTAAACACCGATTACCAATGATTTTGATCCGACTAATTGAATTCATATACTATGCAATTATTAGCTTATTCAACTCTTGGTTGTCATACCTATTCCCAACATCACGTGAATGTCACACTTGATTACCGTACTTTGAAACTACAAATTATATGTCTCGATGTATAAAAACGGTGTAATTATATATTTGCAAACCTCGAATTACTATCGTTTAGCTATCTCAATAAAAAAAAAAGTAAATAAACAGCCCCAAGAATCCATTAAAAAAAAAGTCACTAATGATTTAATAACAGAAATCTGTAACAACTGTAACTCACCATGCGCCGGTGGCACGCTATCGTCGATATTCGGCAACGGCAGATGCGTAGGTGGCAATGGCTGCCAGGACCAGCGGCATTCGGTAACAGCTTCAGCAGTCCTGCAGGCAAGTAGCACCGAAGCGCCGAGTTCAGTTTCTGTATGCTGTGGTACGTCAACAAAGACGAGAGGAGGTCGCACTGCAGTAGCTGCTGGTGGCGCTTGAGTGCTACCAGGTAAGAGGTCGTCCATTGGGTGACCTTCCGGTTGGAGTTCCGGTACAGGGTGATGGTCATCGTTGTGAACAGGGGAAGTGGATGGGGTTGGCAAGAGAGTGGACGTAGTTGTACTGGTAGTCAAGGTCGGCGTAGTGGTTAAGGGGACAGCGTCCGTAGTGTCGTCCGGTACTGGGATGCCTGGAATGAGAAAAAAAATGAGGGTTACTGCATAATTGGGTTACTCTTGGGGTATTAGTTTGGAATTCCAATTAATACATTTTATTTTGATAATTCTTCATAAAGGAATGAATTGTAAGAAAAAAATAAGAACGTCTGTAATAAGATCTGAAAAAATTTAAAATCTTATAGCCTGTTAAAAATACGAAGCCTAGCGTTCCGAGAAACAAAGGGTGGGGTTTCTCAGTACATGATCGAGTGCTTAGCGCTGATTGGTCGAACGCTACCCTCTCGACGCTCCAAAATGCGGAGTGGTGTGTATTGATAATTTTGAGAAGTATGCATGATATTTCTCTACGTCGTGTTGTCAAAACAGAGTGCGAGTAAAAGGGGAAGGGCGAACTGTCCTCAGTATTGTTTTAGAAGCTCCCAATATACAGAAAATATCATTGTTCAAATGTTTATAGAATCATTAGTCTAATTCAAGGCTCTGCTGAACCACATGATTTTAAAACTAATATAATACTATAACTTATGAATTAATTTTTATAATACAGTTAATTCAAAACTTTTACAAGATATAAGTAAAAAGTTTAATTCTAATAATCAAAAACTATTAAATTATTGATATACATTGCTTCACACAATTTAAGAATACAATCAGTTAATTTACAAAATCATCATTATAACCAATGTACTATCTTTGGTTGACTGAACTTTGCGTAGGGGTTACAACTATACATTACATTGAACGCAATTCATGCAAATGATATGACGCCCGTGTAACCTGCGCGTGTCCTTTATGCTAAAAATATCCTCGAATATTCAACAATTTAAATTGTTGACATTGAAAATATTCATCGCGTTGCATGTGCAGCGCTTACAGCTATATTTACACACATATACACGCTTCATTTCAACAAACCCACAAGTTATCGTTTTATTCACTTATATTATTAATATTCTATTAAATCATCTGCATATAAAAAAATCAAACAATAACCTTTTTCCACCAATAGCTTTCCTCAATCCCTTCTATATATACAACTATATTATTACATCCGCGCGGAGGCCTTTTTCATTCACTACATTAGTCTCTCCTTTCGTGCGGTACTTGCACACATCGTCGCAACCGACGAAAAAGGCTTAGCGAAGGTTTATCGTCGTATGTGTGTGTGTATGGCGCGTACCGCCGACGTTACGACCTGCCGCCCATTATTAATTAACCGCTCGATCCATCGATCGATCGCCTGTCTTGCGTAATCGCGTCGTTTAGACGTCTCTGTCTCTTACGATTATCACGAGGATCGATGCGCCACCGGATCTTTTATTCTAACGATTGTGTTGTATATATGTATATAAATAGGTATATTAGACGAAGGAGGTGTGTTGTGACGGAGACGCTGAAAATAGATTTTAACGGGTGGGTTGGTCATTGGAGGTGGTAAGTATTAAGTAGAATGGCTGCGTTGTTATACAGTTCATTAATACAGTTGCTTGATAATCTAAATGATATAATAATTTAAAAAAAATAAGGCCTATACGAATTTTAGTATTTTTGAAAAATTCAACATAATATATACATCTTACCATAATATTAGACACAGAGAAAAAGGAATCTTTACATTAAAGAAATGTCGTTAACTATTAACGAATTGACATTTGGATATGGACAAACGAATATTTCTATATAAATAATTAAATAAATTCATTAACAGTTAAGAAACCATTCGCTTGAAATGTTTTCTTATTTTAAATGCATGGTTTCTTAACTATAATATAAGACACATTTTTTAGAAGTTCAAAACCTTCTAAAATATAAATAAAATTATTTAATCTATATTTTTTAATCGAAATTTTGATTATGTTATCTCAAAGTATATGTTCTAAAGTAATAAAATCATTAAATTTATTAGTATAAAAAAAAAATAGGAAAAAAAACTAATTCAGTAAATTTATATGGGACAAATTCTCATGTTTACGAAACGCGTCGCATTCAAAATCATATTCCTTAACTATTAAGACTATATGAATTTATGTTACTCGTGTGTATATAGTATTTAAAAGAATAATTCATTAATTACAAAGATTTTTTTGTTCTCTATGTATTTCTCAGTAAAAACCAATACTTCACCCATTTTCCAAATCCACATCGCCATATCTATACACCTTAAAAAAAAAAAATCAACGTCCCACCTACACTGCATAAATCTATTCACCCATACTCTCACCTTATCCATACCCCTTTTCCTTCCTTCTACCACCACCGCTATCAATCCTTCACCACAAACATCGCATCCATCTTTTTCTCAGCTACAACACTTTGGCTCCTTGAACGCGGCGTGAAAATGTGGGCCACGACAGCGGCGGCAACGACAGGAAGAACGTTAAGCGCGTGCGTGTGTGTGTGTGTGTGTGTGTGTGTGTGTGTGTGTGTGTGTGTGTGTGTGTGTGTGTGTGTGTGTGTG
>JAYJLV010092419.1:0-12943 GCA_036873485.1 Torymus texanus | reverse complement strand
TTTCCTCTGCTGGATTATACATATAGTATAATGTAAAATGTACTTTCCACTGTACTTACTCTGGTTAAATAAATAAAAAAATAAGTAAATAAAATAAAAATTATAAGGAGGTAATAAAAAATAAGACTTCTAAGAGAGTTTCATAATTTAATGCTCATCGACCGGCGGCTCACGATATTACGTTTATGCTGGAATTAGCAATTCGTTTTAATAATATTTGGTTATCGAGAGGGTGCATCGAGTCAGGCTAGCGGGATCTTGTTGGTAATCTTCTCAGTTAATCGGCCTGTGCTTGCGTGTCTGCCTGGGTGGATAGCCGCGGGGCCGCATAACTGTTAGGCCGTCAAATTGTGAATGAGAGACGAAAGAAATTTTGAATGAGTAGAAAGTAAAATAAGGGAATTGTGACTAACAGAATCAGTGAAATGGTCAAAATAAACTTGCCAATTGTTTATTTCATTTCGAACAGATTGTTTTTACTAAAATCCGATTTAAACCAGCAATTTTTTGTTCTTTTCCAAAAACTACTGTTAATTTTAAAAGAAACTTCTGGTTAAAAGGAAAAACATTTTGAGTTATGAAATCGCTTGTTTTTTCTAGAAATAGTGAAATGCCTATCTATTTTTCATCATCAATGAAATGATTATTTCTATATGATACCCCAATCAATGGTAGGAGATTGGGAAAGAGATGGTGTACTATTTTTAAGTAAAACTTCTTAAAGATTATTGCTAATAAACGTACTAGTAAATCAGTAAATTCCGTTTCAAAACCCACTACAACTTCCTAAAATTAATACAGTGATATTAAAAAATTCATTTTTAATTTAAGAGACGGTTAGTTCTACAATGTCTGAATTCGCATTCTTGTTTAGGAATTAACAACACATGTGAATATGATGATCTAGCCACTCGTACAGATCAATTTTTTCTTAATACGTTTCTTTCTTACTAGTGTTGATCGCATATGAAAAATATCGAAAAACAATGGTTTGATAATCCGAAAAAAGTGAGATTAAAACTCACTTAATTTTTGTGACTTAAATGACCTTTATCTTTTTCCATACTCGGGTTTGATCTATATATTTTAGTCAGATCTTTAAATGCAGTAAAGACTTGAAGGTTATTTCTATGTAAGTTTTGACATCAGTTGAATATATTTTAGGTTATTATGTCACAGTCTTTTTGTAGGCTTAAACAGCGATAACATATTTTAATTACTTCACGCACGCTTTGCTAAGAAAGAAAAATCATTTTAAACAACCTAGGTGCTATTACACTACACTACTTAAGTACCAATCCTGAATAAGTAGTATGTGCCAGTTTATCGTCAGACACTAAACTTAATTCACGTTCCACGAAAATGATTTATCTTTAGGAATAAGTTATATTATTAAATAATTCGATTCTTTTCACACATCAATTTTAATTCCAAATCATACTCATAATTTTAAGTCTGTCGAAAAACCATACTTATCATTTCGTTTAAAAAAAGTATTCGTTGTGTTTCATATAACATACAAAGATCAATGTCTAGTTAAAATCGTTACGTCTTTTTACTTTTACAATAGTCACCTATCTATTACCTTATAATAATCGTAAATAACATCTATAACAATATACGTCTACTACGTGATGTCTACTTACGAACTTATTAGAAAATTGACTGTAATAACGTTTCTCAAGTCCTAGCATAATTTACAGTTAGAATAATGTCCTTGCTCTAATCACTTCATCAAGTACTAAAATCGTGTTATCGTAAAGTACCTCCTAATCGGTAATTAACAAGATTCAAATTTTCCAAAAATTATTTTGAAATATACTTTATATCTATTTATGTCAACTATTAAAGCCTTCATAACATTCACTTTAATACTTATGAAAAAAAAAGAAATTGGAACAACAAAAATTTAATTTGGCCATTATAGAGCTATGCAAATATGTACCTTAAACTGGATCAAGTCCCCGTGCAATTTCATTAAAAGTTTACGTACATATGTATATCCATACGATTGCAGTGATGAAAGAACGATGAATTCGACAGGATAAACGGCACCTCATCGAAATTTAATTGGTTGCCATTGTCGCGCCGACGGTTCTGTATTGCGAAATTCAAAACAAGCTAAATTAATAATCTCGCTCTCTCTATCTCGCTGGCGAATGATGTGAAATGCCTCGAGCTCTCGCCTCGACAATGGCCCGTCGACCCAATAACACTCAATCACGAAGTCACCGATACTTGCCCCCTTCGCGGTGAATCGCTCTCTCGTCGCCTCTCTCGCTCTCTCTCTCTCTCTCTCTCTCTCTCTCTCTCTCTCTCTTCTCACTCCTCCTCTTACACTCCTTCCCTTTGTGCTTTGAAAATCCCGTTTTAAGAAGCTCCCCGGGAAATTGCACTCGACGAAGCGAGGATCCGTGGCAAAAACTTTGCTCACTCCTTTGCTTCTTCGACCCTACGCCTCTTCTCCTTGTTTCGTTCCGTATAGAAAGAAGCGGAGCTTTGGGCGAAGAGAGCTCAGGTCGAATATACTCGTATAGTCCGTGTTACGCCGTTATTTCGCGTTAGTCGAGTGGTTTCGAGTCGAAGCGAATTGCGCCTGACGTCTTTCGCGATTGTCAATGTTTTGCTGCTACGGCGTGATGTAAGAAAAGTTATCTATGGATTGGTAAATGGATTCCTAACGCTGAAAAGATTTATCTTTTTTGTCTTCCGAACTAAAATGGATATAGCGTACTGATTGGGTATGAAAAACACACGAGAAAGTTTTCAAATTCATTATAATTTTCCATAATCTTTGAAGATTAAAAACTTTCCTAATTGCACTATCATTTCTAAACATGTTTATTCGATCGATTCAATAAGTAAAAATTTATTTTATTTATGAATCTAGATGAAACTTTAATTCAAAGTTAATTATCTGATTGTGTATGTTATGCTCTAATCAATAAACGAAAAACAGCTGGAAATTAATTGGCACTTTACTTTCTCAAACTAATGTATTGATTCCTACTGCCATGTTAAAATTTCTTTCATCGATATTTACAACAAAACATTATTATTATGTGAAAATAACTAAAATATTAATGGATTTTTACATCAATTTCAAAATTTCTATTAATAATATTATTGAATATGTCTTAAAATTTAAATCATAGGATTTGAATTTTAAGACACCCTAAATATTCGTAGAAATATTCGTTCATTTTGATTTGTTTCTACATAACCGAAAGTTTTTCAGTTTTTAAAAATTGTAATTCCTTAACAACTATGAAAGCATGATTTGAGTAAATTAATATGATTGAATTATATGTATTAAATTATATACAGTAAAGTCTTCTTCTCCACGCCTCCGTCCCTAACCTATGCCCCTACGCTTAGATTTGGTCTCAGATTATTTTTATAGTTATATTTTTAATTGAACAACTATATCGTAATCGTATAACTGGTGGGTCAGTCTAATTAACGCCCAGTTGAAGAGAAAAATAATGTAGGCAATACGCGTATACGTTTTTTTGTACTTGCACAATCAGTGCGCACTAGTAACGACGATACTGTATAAATTAGTCGCACTTTACGCATTAGTTACCTAAATAACTAAAAATTTTGAAATATGCAAAATGTGTATTAATAATAAATATATGTATATACACGGTGTATATCACATAGGTTAAATTACAACTAACAGTATTATTTTAGCATTACTTGCAGTGATAACACTACATTTTCATGTACGAAGGTCCTGCATAGTAGACGTTTCAGATCAGATCTGATGTCCTTTCGACTAACGTGCTAGCATTTTGACGTTTACCAATTCCGTCTATCGCGTTCTCGATAGGCCGTGATTCGCTTGACTTTATCGTGATTTAGCTACTTCACGTCGTACTATGTAAAACCTTGTTGCCGTACACTTTGTACGACTGCCGTAGTACGTCGAAAAGGATATTCTGATAATCGCTACTTGTGTAATGCTCTGACACATGCCCGTTTCTTATTGCACTCGTCAGTCTACTTGAAACAAAGTTACGTAAAGTATCGAGTACCCATATCCCGATCTGCAGTACGTTAACACTGTTTCATTATTCATTGTTCATTGTTCATTTATTATTAATTTAATTTAAAGATTTATATGATAAATGTAACTAACGTCCATATTTTTAGCAAATTAAGTTTTGTTGACTCTTCCAAATTTTTATTTCCGCGTAAAAAACTTACAGTTTAGTGTATTTAGAATATTTTAATAAAAATAATTTTAGATCTTTCCATCGGAATATTAATATAGTACATTTTTAATATTCAAATAAACCACGAATAAAAATTGTGCCTATGTTAATTCATTAAGCTAATAAGTCATTGTATTAACATGTGGAGAGGATTTTTATGCTATGTGAAATTCTTTTTAATACCTTAAAAAGAGAAAGAATTTATTAAATCTTTTTAGATTCAATATCGGAGTCGAACTTTTAATCAAATCTGCTACTCTTTTAACATAGTCCAAATAGAAATTTTAGAATCTCTCGATGTTCTAGAAAAAGTAAAAACATTTTTTGGTTTTCAAAATAATAATAAAATTTTAAAATAAATTCTGGAAACGTTCGTAGGTTCAATAAGAAAATTTGTACACCCACATTCGATTCCAAGAATATTTAAAAGTTTTAGAGTACTAAACTTTAATGTTCAATAGAGGTTTAAACTCCTAATTATTGATGATGAAATTTTCAAGTTACTTTTTAGCAGTTTTCTCAAAGTTACTGTGTAACTATAGAATAAAACGACAGAAACTTTGTTAAATATATAGCCAAGGATAATGAAAACTTATAGTACTGACAGCACCGCAAATTTACCAGAAGAATTTTTAAGTTGAAGAAGTCAACTTTCAGATAATTAGTAAGGTATTGTTTTAAAACTGTACATTTTTCTGAATTGATTCATAACTTCGTAATATGTTTAATATATAATGTAGATGAAAGTTTATGACTTGCTAATTGTGTTAATAGAATACTTTTTAAAACACGTATGTATTTCAGAAATTATTGTACGAGTACTTTGGACAGAATGTAGTACCTTTAACCTATCGTAATATTGATTTAATTGTTTCGTATGAATAAATTTAAAAATTTGAATGATCATTTATAAAATATCTGAACTAAAAATTCATTTTTAAATATACTAGCAAGATCATGCGCGCTTTGCAAGCTCTTCATCTTACTTATATATTAATACTGCGACAGTGTGAAAAATTTTAATTTAATTTATTTATTATACTTATAACTTGTTTTATACTTATTTTATTATTATTTCCAGTGAAAACAAATTTTGAGATTAAAAATTTTACTATAATGAGAACAGTATTTATATGTTTTATTTAATTATTAATTATGTAATATAATTATATCAGTTTATTATTATGCAAAAACAAATACTAACAAAAAATATTAACTTCTGACTTCTACATTTATATGGTTTAAGTGTTCAAAGATTTAGATTTTGGCGGTTTTTTGTTTGAACCAATCGGCTAAGACCTTAAGCGAAATACTAACGCTAGCGTCGACCGATCACGGGCTCTTCTTATACAGATATAACCAATCACGAAGGTTTTATTTGGCCTCACATTTCCTTAATCATCTTTTTAAGATTAGACCAAAACACATAAATATATAGTTAAGTATCAATGTTTACTGAGTTGCTAATCGCAACATTCATGTAGTGGGAAGTTTCTATACATTATTTCCTTTGTAGTAAATTTTTTTTTAATTAATGATGTATTTAATTGAACTTTAAATTTAAAGTCTTACATTGTAATTTTTCGTTTAATTCAGTAGTTCAGAAACAATAAAAACATGAATTGAAAACTGTAAAAATAGATCTGAATATTCACTAAATATTATGCAGCAATGCCATACTTTATCGGTGAGAAATGTAAAGAGATACGATATTCAAATGAAGCATGCCTTTTATTGACATTTCAAACAAACTCCATTGAATTACTTAGACCGAATTGATTCATGTATTCAAATTATTGCGTTAATGTTTTATGCAAGATAAGAAGACTAACAAAGCTGTAGAGATCATTAAGAAAATAAAATTCCATTTTCGGAATTATGCTTCTAAAATTAGTGTAAATTTATATATAAAAAAAAATGAACACAATAGACGTATAAAAGTATTTATATTTATATACACTAAATTAAACACAGAAAGACTGATAACAGGAAATTCATGTAGTACGAGAGTTGAAAGGCATCACAAGTATTTTCATTTTAACAATAAAGACAGCCAAATCAAAAGCGGTACATTGCGAACAGTCTAATTATTGTATTCAAACTTACAAACAGAGGAAAAGTTAGTTTTTAAAAATATCTTCAGTATAAAACCATATTTAAAAAAAAAAACTGTCTTTAATTTTCAATTTCAAATTCGAATATTTTCTAATCAAATGAAGAGTGTAATGGTATTAAAACTTATTTTATTAATAAATATTTCTTATTTAAAAATGTCATTTCTATACATTGTGTTTTTATTATGCATACAAAGAATATAAAATAGTGTAAGGTATTTCAATGTGGCAGTTGAACGTAAGAAACCGAGTCACGAATTTACAAGGTTCGAGACACGAATAACGCAAGCTAGCTAGTAAAATACAAACACGTGTAAGCAATTTCTCAAGCAGATCTTCGTCTCACCATATAAAGTTGTGACCGAAGGAAGGAATACTGCAAAATGCACGTGTGCTTTTTCTGCGGAATGTTAATATATGAAACTCGCTTGCTCTCTCTCGCTTTGCCTTCCCACTGACATGAAAGAAGAAGGAATCGCTCAGTGCATGCCACCCGTAGTACAAAAAGGTCCTTCATATGATGTCTTCCCCCACAGGCTTCCGCAGTCGTTTCTTCTTGACTTCCGAATTCCTTTTCTCTTTATTTCGCTCCATTCTACTTTTAGGTCGTTCTATCCCACGGACCATTAGTATTATCTCATTGCTGGATGTTCAGCGAAAAGTTGATTTATGGAAGAGAGATTTTTTTATAAGAAAGGTCACTCAATTTCTTAAATAAAGAATGTAAAGGTGTCGTAATGTAAAGTGCGAGCTCAAATAAAATTCAACATTTCAATTTGCAAGTGAAATGAAAATTGATATTCATTTATAAAAAAAAACCATAGCGATAAATCTTGAATGTAAGCCTAAAAGCAATGTTAAATCTTTATTCGCACCTTTATTGGATTACTATTGTCGAAGAATTAAGTTAACTTTATATTAGTATATTTTTTAAATATATATGAAGTTTAAATGTCGATCACAGGCAATTACGGCAACTATGTTGCGCACAAAAATTTCCAGCAAAGCTAAATTTACGCTGTTAATTTATTTTTAAATTTGATGATATTTTTACGAGATTGATTAGATCAAACGATGGCGTGAGGTATATCGTGAACTACATGTGTGAAAAACGATCGAAAATTCAGTTTTCTATAGTTACAATTAAAAAAACCGCTGCCAATCCATTGGCACGTAGCTTACTAAAATAAATGTATTGATAACTTCTTCCATTTTTTCACTTCATCATTTAATTGCATCACATTGAAGCTTGTTTATTCGCAATAAAAATAAAATATAGGAAAAATACAAATAAAAATTTACATCAATGTTAAATCTTTTGATGACAGTTACAATTTTTCTTATCGCATAAAAACCGCGTATCTAACTGAAATCTACCAATGAAATCTATTTTAATTGCTTATTCTAATAATAAATTCGAAACCCTCTGAAAACATAAAAGTAACATAAAATTAAACTTAAAATATTAGAATGTTACTTTGAATACCTAAAACTAAAACAAGAGCATGATAGGAAATGGAAAGTTGTATTATGTCAGTACTTAAGTTAATTTGGTCTGTTTCTTTAGATAAATCTTTGAGCCTATAAGCTCTTTTTGAAAATTCATATTGAAAATGTAAATACAAAACTTAAAAAAAACGCAAATATAGGTGTGTATGGGTGTACATGTACATACATGTGTTTTGCGTGTATATAACAAATAAAAAATCTATTTTCGATAAATTACAATTTTATGATATAAGTTTTATAGTACCAACACACCCACATACATAGACACACGCACGCACATTCATTCTAAAACTAGTTTATTTCAATTCAAAATTTGCTAAAAAAACATTCTTTAACATGTTTTCTCAAAATTTTTTTTTTATTATCACCAAGATTCCTATAGGAAGAAGCGAAACACGATAAAAGAAGATTTAAAATATGTAACATTGTTTAATACCTAAGTATAAACTGAACTCATTAATAAGTTAACCTATAAGTTTAGTGTATCCTTTATAATGTGAAGGATCATAGGTGTTTCGAAAGTTTTCGATTACTAATGGTAGTGATTTCTTCTTGAGGAAAGTTGTCGATGCTGATGGTCTAGCTACCCAAATGTCAATAAAACAAATAACTGGTTTTTTTTGTCGTTTTTTCAGGTACTTTTATCTGTATCTTTCTAAGAAAATTAAAAATAATAAATATAAATGTTAATGTATACGGTGTCTAATTGAATGGCAGTTGCTACACTTTTTTTTAACTTATCTCTCAACATTGTATGTAATACAATATATTTTCTAATATTTAAATACAAATTCAAATATACACAGAATCTACTTCACTAAGCAGAAACACTCACTCTCGACAGATATTATTTTAATCGCGAAGAAAGTATACCCACGAGGTTAAGGGTTACGACATGAAGTAAAGCCGATTGGGAGAATCGTGCGTTGGCGACTACGGTGTTATAATATAGACTAACTCAAATGAAGCGCACATCGAGGTCGACTCGGAACGAACGCATAGTGCAACGGGTTGTAGCAGCAGCAGTAGCAGTAGCAGCAGCAGTCAGAGGTGCAATGGCCTCGATGAGTGCGCAGGACTTTTCCGAATTGCCAGCTCTATATCTCTCGTTCTCTCACTTTCTCTCGCTCTTCTTTCTTGATTAAGTTGAAGATTCGTTCTCGTACGTGTAAAGATCAACATAGGCGAGTAAAGTAAAAAATAAGAAGTCATTGGTCGTGTACTCGTGTGTGTAGATAGCGTAGAAAGAAAGTGGGTTTATGTAGGTAATTAGAAAAAAAGTTTTCGATCCTGGTTTATTATGTATCCGACAAAGTTTAATGTGAAGAGAAAAATATTAGTACTGTTAGTTTTAATGAAAATTATTTCAGTTTTAATATTATATATCCGCCAAAAACATATATGTACAATTGACATGTTGTGTATCAAATTATTTAAAGGTATTCTTAAATTTGTAAAAGGCTTATTAGATGTTTAGATTGAGAGAATCGATGGTTCAAATATATTCAATATTTCATGAAAGTTATTGATAAAAGGGCGCTGAAATATGTAATCGCAGATATAATCGATTTTTCTATAAATCTTTGAGAATAATATTTTCTAACCTTTTCGAATTTCACGGGTAAATCATGATAAATCTATTTATAATACATATTATCATACCTACACACATGATACATATTTAATACGAACCGTTGGAACCTTAATGCGAATTTTTATTAGTAACAAATGTTATGCATGATGATGCATAGTCTCATGAGTTAATATATTGACTTTAAACATACCTATAGACTCATAAAATGTAACTTAAATGAACTTCAAAATTTCACTAAACATTTTTTTACATATTTTGAAGTGAACGATTTAGATTTCATTGTTTCAAGCTTTAAAAATGCTGAAACTTTTTATTATTCGAGAATTTAATGCAAAAATTATACAATGCAAGCATGAACATATTGTAACTGAATGAAACCGAATATAAACATAAAATATTTATTATTCAATAATAAAATTATTTAATGACTTACAAAATAAATTTATAAAGTTGTAATTGATGCAAAGACCAGAAATGAAATTCGTAGCCATTATATTACCCACAGTATGGGCAATATATGGGCCACAATCTCCACATTAAGACCGTAAATGAGTCAAATGCGGTTTCAGTATATGAGTGCGAATATTGATAATATTCGCACGAAATAGTATTGACCATTATATCTCTATATGACTCCAATATTAGTAATACTATTTGCCATACGTTGCCTGTAGTAGACCCATATTCTTTTTCTCAGTGTGTAGGTCAGATATCGGTAATATGGAAAACATAGTATGAGCAGTATTCGGTTCCGGAATTTTAGGCATATTCCTATACAATTTTTTTACGAGGGTCACTAATAATACATTACATAATTTTACCAAACAAATACATGTTTAGTTGTGTAACAAAAAAGATAGATAATCTAAAATTTGGAAATGGAAAAATTCCTTTTAAAGTTGAAATAGTGGAAATTTCACTAATTTTCATGGTGAACAATCTTTCAATGTACTATTAATTACTGAAATTTAACTAAAAATTCGTGAAAAATGAACTCTGTAAAGTTGAATAGTTAAAATTTCAAAACATCTATCTTTCAATCAGTGAAAATCTACTATTTAAATAATTTCACTTTTATTTTAATTTATTTACAAAGAGAATTTTTTAAAGAACTTGTAAAATACTTACAACAAAATTTGAAAGAAACACAAAAGAGTTGAACATATATTTATATATAATCCACAAGGATGAAGTGTTTTGTTTGATTAAAACTGATTCAGTAGAAACTAAAATATCGATGTACGCACTCAGGCATTCACACACATGTGTAGGCATACACATACAAAATTTAAAAAGAACACAAAATGGGTCAACATATCCGTATAATACACAGGGAAGTAATTAGCGCTTACCTATCCATCATGTCCTAACACGCACTTCAATATATATCCAAATTCGATTTCCACCGAAATTGAAAAATAAAAACAAAAAGGATATACTTGGTTTCATTAAAATTGATTCAGTATAGAAACTAAGATATCGGCGAACCGACACATCCATACATATATTTAAAGAAAAAATGTATTCCTACTCAAAATGACTCAAACCACATGTATCACTATTTTATACTGCTTGCTACATAAACTACTATAATCGGCTGAAAATGCGTAGAGAGGCAAATCCTAGATTACGAATTAGAACGTCTACTCGACCTAGGCACAGAGACAGAAGTGTGTGCCCGCCATCCACTTGTATTTATCGTCCGTCATCTATATCATACAATGAGAGCTTAAAAGCATACATATTTATTTTCGTACGAATGCATATGTACAAGTTAATGCACGTGTCACAACTTTTATGGCATACAGTTTCCTCTCTGCTAACTTAAATCTTTCTCTACTCTTTAGATATATGGGACATAAAAGCCATGCGTAATCTTAATAAGTAAATTATTAAATGACCATTATTTCGTTATTAAGTCTACTATTTATTTGTTGAGGTATATCAAGTTATGAAAAACATGAAATTTTATCATCTAATTGAACTCTTTGTTTTACTTTTGCTAAAACAATAGATAAATTAGAAATTAATTTAATTAACTATCTAACTATTCTTTCTATTATTTTTCAAGTTTGAAAATATCAGAAAATAAAGATATATAATATGTAAGTTTTATTTTTTTAAAATAGAAAATATATTCGAATGTTTATATTACGAATAGGATATTAATTTAAGCTCATTATTTCATTTAAAGTTTTTCAGTTAAATATACTGGATTTCAGTCAGTAGATTTCACTCACGATTTTCCCGTGCAAATAGCAATTAAAAGCTTTTCAAACTACAACAGTTTGAACGATATAAATTTATACCAAAATTTTTAATTATAAATTATACGTATAAATAATTACAACTTCATAGAGGAAAATCGTGGGCTTATTCTCTTCCTCACGATGGATTCTAGCAGTTCGTGAACTGATTCTTATGTCTATAGGTTTTCTATTGTTTTATTTTAACGAACAATGAATTTAAATTATTTGTTTTTTTAATTACATGTGCTAGTATTACTTAACAATATAAAATTTTCTTTAAAGATCATAAAATTATTTACATTTTCTTTTTTAATTTTTATATTATCTTTAGTCTGTCTTTTGCTATTAAGAAAAATGTTCTTTTTTACTTCTTTAATCAATTTTTCAAGAAATATTTAACCCATCAATGCTAAGTGGTGATGATCTTCATTTTCTTTTAAGGAAAAATTTTTGGTAGCAAAAATAGAGGTTTCTCTGTCAAACAATAGAAAAAGTAAAATGTATTTTTATTGATATATGTACGTCCTTCCACATCCGTACTACTCAATGAGCATTTGACAACTTTGATGTGATACAATTAATTATTATCATTAAATATTTTTTTTAAAAAGAAGTAAATATATTAGTTCGAAGAAGTGTCAATGCATCGGCAGTGACTTTACACGTGTTTGGAAAATTAAAATATAGATCGATACACATGAAACATTTTCACGAATTGTGAATATTATTTGATAAGTTGTCTGGTGATGATAGAATTGTTAATAGCTATATGTAATTTTTAGTAAGATATTCCTTATAATTAAGAATAATAAAACAATTAATATATAGTCCATAAGTAATATAAATTAACAGTTTAACCCCTTTTTACATCAGTTTCTAAATTAGATCAATCAATTTTGTTTGCTAATTACGCGTAGTTTCTGTAAAATAACGTACAATTTTCCACTAAAACGACGCATCTGCTGTTTGACAATAGCACTTAGCCAAACATGTTCCATCGTCACAGCATCAACGTTCACAATTGATTCGGATGTTGCTGCTATAGCCCGCTCGAGTAACCCCATGCAACTATATACGTGTGCGCGTGAAGTTGAGTGTACATATTCATTCTGCAGCACGCGGTGGAGCACGTGAAGAGCGATCGATTCTGCGCTTGCGCTTATACGCAAACGTCTCTGCTATACGTTAGAGATTCAGTCTCTCTCTCTCTCTCTCTCTCTCTCTCTCTCTCTCTCTCTCTCTCTCTCTCTCTCTCTC
>JAYJLV010092408.1:0-12943 GCA_036873485.1 Torymus texanus | reverse complement strand
ATGCCTTTATTTACCTATGTGTATAATTTCAAGTATGTCTTGAATTAACTCTCATCTCGAGGGAACCACCTTAAAACCATCATTTTAAACCGCAGGAAGTGTAAAAGACAAAGAAAAATCCTTAAAGGAATTAATTTGCAATTTTTAATCTTTATGAAGATTATTTTCATTAATTCACACTTTTTATGAAGATTTAAATGTATGTATTACACTTCATAGTGTGTGAAAATTGGTCAGACTTCCTAAAAAGATTAATATTGTAAGTTTACACTTTGAATAAAGATTAAAATTCAGATTTTATTTTTTCTAAAGTATGAAAAGTTGTCAGACATTTGGAAAAGATTAAAATTATGATTTCACACTTTTCATAAAGATTAAAATGTAAGTTTAAATCTTTAGAAAGTGTGAAATTAAAATTCGTTTTTCTCAAAGCTTAATTCTATAGTTTCACACTTTAATTAAAGTTTAAAATGTAGTTTTTAAACTTTATGATGTGTGAAATCCAAAGTGATCTTTTCAAAAGATTGAAATTATGAATTCACGCTTTTGTGGGTTTTCATAAAAGATTAAATTAATAAATTCACACTTTTGCGAATGTTTGTTTCGTCGCGGGTTATACTTAAGATGCAGATAAGGGACTAGTCAGGATAAAAAAAATCTGACCTGCGCGACGTAACGTTAACTCGTGAAAACTACTTATATGATCCCTGCAGCATGCAAGCAGAACTTTTCTTAAGGAATGATACGTGATAATACATATCTGGAGAAAAAGAGGAACCTCCGATGACAGCTGTGATAGATCAAAAGTTAGCAGAAGCGCATCTTAACAATAAGTCTTTGAGAACTGAAGCTCATCAAGGGGTTATGTAACGTGTCATATATTTATTTATAGTACATTTTTTTTGTTTTAAAATTTACTCAACATTTGAAATGATATCATGTAATTATAACATTAAGATATCCATAAATTTAGAGATAGGGTAGCAAGGTATAACACCACATTCTATTGAGTAGTACCACTTGAGCTAATGGCAGCTTTTAATTTTTATATTCCGTAGTGTGTAAAAGAATGAGCTATCCCTCATAATTAAACATTAATTAAATATAGATTTATAATTGAGTAGAATGTTAATTTCACACTGCGACTTTTTAATTTTTTTAACTCAAAGTGTAGTTGTTAATTTTTCTTACGTTTATTTGAGTTTAAAATCGTAGTTCTTGAAAAGTTATTAAATACATTAATGTTAAGTAATTAATAAATTGCAGTTGATTTTATTATTTTCAATTATTCACTAGAGAGTGTCAGACACTTGAAAGAGCAATAATAGCAACGTAAAATTAATTTTATTTATTTATTATAACAGTGTTGAATTTTACGTATCAGAATATTTGTATATCAGTCTCTTTGGCCGTGCACCTAATAAATTTTAGTTCATTTCATATTACTCGCATAACGTTTCATTTCATAACCTGCTCTCACATATTGTACTAAAGAAAATTTGGCACAAGATGTTTTTGATGGTACATATTACAAATCAAATTGGGGAGCTATTTCCTCTCGTGGTGGTACGATCTTCAACACAATTAAGAGAGAATAGCTTCCACTGTCTGGTATAAGCACTGTACCATAACTGGTGGTAGTACTGACTTTTTGGAGGTGGTATATGCCAAATTTTGTTCACTGATGGTGAATACTAAAACAAGATTACAGTATATAGTGAACCAATAACTAGTTACCTTTCTTTTCTTCCCCATCTACGTTGGCAAATAAAGGTAGAGTACACAGGCTTGGTATATCATGAGGTGTTTTCATTGGACTTTCGTCATCGGAACTCAATGAAGAAGTGCCACTACTTGCACTATCTGATCTACCTCGGCCGACATATTTTTCTTCCGTAGTCGCTTCTGAATTTTCTGGCTCTGGAGGCGTTCCTGTTGACTGTTGTTTGCGCTTACGGTATTCCGATATAGAGAGCTATGAGGAAAAAAAAAAAATATTACCAATTTCACTTCAACCATAATTTAGTAATAAGTATATGTCCATCTTTGAAATACTACTAAACATTGAATTTACCTTTCGTTTAATAGGAGGTGGTCCTTCTGTCTTTGGTGGTGACGATACAGGCATTTTATTTGGCACAACCGTTCTGGGATCTTTCAATCTTTTAGGTTCTGGAGGGGAAGTTTTTTCCTTTGTGACTATAGGAATTATTTCTTTATTAAACTGTACATCAACTATTGGTAGCGGTATTGTACGAGGTTTATGCGTTTCCTCAATTAAAGCTTCTTCAACCGGTTTTATTGGTGCTTCATCACGTATTCTATTTTCCACTAGATTTTTATTTATAATTTTGGATGTAGACTTTACATCTGGATCAATTTTCGCTTCCAACAACTCTCGCAATGCAGTGGAAAGCATCTTTTTTTCCTCATCATTCTCAGCATCTCCTACGTTTTCCAAATCTAAGGATGATTCTATAATGGAAGCTTCGATCTCGAGTCTAGATTTTGGTGCGGGATTGAAGTCAACTTTTTTTCGGATTCTTTCACTTAGTGGGGGAATCGAAGGAAAGACTTTGGCAGACTCATCTGGAAGATCTTCCGAGGGTAATTCCATTGAGTCTAATTCCAGCATTGATTCTTCGGGAGTAATGATAGAAGTGGATTTACAATCTTCGCTTAAAGATTTGTTATCGGCTAAGTGATCTTTTTGTTCTGTACTTACGTTTCTCGCCCCTTCTAATTCTTTTTCTATCGAATCGAGTGATTCCTTGTCCGTTAAATTTAATTGTTCCATTTGTGTTTTCGTTTCTTCTTCTACTGATACTACCGACTGTTTTATTATTCCGACTTCTGTATCCATTGGCAAATCCCTATTTTTGCATTCAAACTCTTTAAAAACTCGTTCTTCTTCATTATCAACAAACTTCGATTCCTCGAAATTTTTCTTATGATCTGTAGGATGTTCAATGATCCTATGATCAGAATCCGAATCTGAATTTTCTTTGGAACTCTCCATTAACCCTTCAATTCCATCCATACTTTTATCCTTTTCTGAGCTTGTATAAACTTTTTCTTTGTAATCATCACCGTCGTCACCTGTAATTTTCTTCATTTGTGCTTCAACATCAAATTCATCAATAGAATTATGCTCTTCAAATTTATCACCTTCACACTTGACTTGCACAAAATCAGTGTCATCTTCAAAAGATTTTTCTGTTTCACTACTAAAGTTTGATAAAGCGGCGATCCCTCCACCAAATTCTAATCTTAATTCAGCCACTCTCTTTTTCAATTCAGAATCTGACTCCATAGTTGCTATTGGAGAACTGAAATCGTCGGCTTCTAAATCTTGTTCATTCTGATCTACTATCTCAACTGTACCTTTCTCGACGATGTCTTCAATTTTTATAGGTTTCTTTGTTATTTGAGTTATTCCACTTCTATTACTGTTTGGTTCTGTTTTAATAGTAATAAAGGATGGTAGTCCAGATGTAGATTCGGTTTTAATATCTTTATATTCTGATTTAATGTAATTTTTTACTGTATCTATAGAAATATCTTCATCTTCCGACTTCGATTCTTCTTTGATTTTCATTGCTAAGAAAGGTTGCTTTTTATCTTTGTTCAGCATAGACGTAATAAAAGTCGGGCTATTTGTTTTAAATTGTTTAGTAGTGTCTTCATTCATTGTAAATGTAGATTTTACCTCATCTTTCACTACTTGATCAAAGTCATACTCATTTTGAAACCCATGATCTTCAATACTTGGTGATGGCATATGCTCCACAAAGTCATCCTGTAATAAAATATTTAAGAATAATATTAAAAATCATTTACCGATTATACTGAATATAGAAAAAGTTTTGGTCTCTGAATTCGGAAAATATTGAATGAATACATTAATTAAAAATAACTATTTTAAGAAATTGTTTAACATTTTTGTTAGAGTTACTGACAATAATTAAAACATTCATGCCGTACATGAAACGTGGAGTGAAAACTTAATTTTAAATTGAAATTATTTGAGGACATTATTCAATAAATTCACAATGACTAATGAGAAAGAACGAACCTCATTAATTGAAGGCCTATGAGGAGGTATGTGATCCTGTTGCATCATTGTAGGTGTAGTAGGCGGCGTATAATTATCTGAAGATAGGCTTTCTCTAGCAATTCTTCGTTTTTTGGGGGGTGCGACCATTTCGCTGGGCGGGCTCTCGGGTCTGCTACTATTGGGTGAATCGCATTCTTCCGATATGGCCTGCCTTAACCATCTTTTCTTTGCTGAGCCGCTCGATACCGATGAAGCGGGAGTCGATTGTTTACCGCGTTGAGGCGGTGACTCAGAGATTCCCGAAACTGAATGTGCAGCTTGCACAAGAGTGGCAAGACTTTTGGTAGCATAATTCTGGGAAAGGAACTCAGGTGGCTGTTCAGATCCACAAAGAAAGCCTTCAGCGCGTGTATCCGAGTTCTGCGAGTGATGTTCCGGCGATTCTTTAAGCCATTCGTTCATGAGAACTTTTTTCGTCTTCGGGAATTTGAAACCTGGTGCAAGAGGTCCCACAGCTGCCGCGACCAACAGACAAGCTGACGATAATGGAGTAGATGGCGTCGAGCTCTGAGAACTACTGCTTGCACCGCTATCGCAGATGGGGCTCTTGACTGGCGTTGGTTGCTGCTGAGGGGGAGAACTGGTCCCAGATACGTTGGAGTTAGCTAAGGCTAGAAGCAAATCAGCAGCCGTCGGCATGGCCGTCTGTCCGCCACCCGCACTGATATCCATGCCTGTGTTATTGCTGGATTCTTTGCTAGTATGTATTCGTAGTTCATACGAACAACTCTGACTAGCAAGGAGTGGCGATTGTATGGAATTGCTTTCGTCGCCCGAAGTTAAATCGGATTCCGCTGAATTAAGTCGTGTTCTCCGCGAGCCGTGAGACTGTGATGTACTACTGGATCTCGTTCTTCCTTTCCTCCTTTTACGCCTTGGCGCTTTATCTGTATTTGTTTGCTTTGATTTGTTTGGCCCGTGTTCACTGCTGTCATCATTGTCACTTTGTGCGCCGCCAGATTCTTTGCGCTGAGCGTTCCGGGCTTGAACCTCCTGCTTTCTCTGCTCAGCCTTTTCCAGTCTTTCAAAAGCTTTCATGATGGCTTCCATTTTTCGTTCCTCGCGAGTCATTTTTTTTTTGTCTTTTTTTGCATCACTCATTGCTGCATTTGTTATTGAGGTTACGGTCGATGCTTTGCCAGGCGTTTGACTTGAGGTCAATGTCGGTTGAGCTTGCTGAACTGTTGCTGTCTGACGCAGCTGCTCTTCCTTAATCGTTTGTCGAGTGGTTACCGGAGTAATATTAGTGCTACTGGCAGTGCTATTACCACCGCTTATGCTAAGTTTAGGAATATCTTTGACAGTGACATAAGTGCTAATAGTAACACTTTTCTTAGGCGCCGATTGAGTTGCCGTTGCCATAGTTGTTGCGGCTGAACAGGTTGTACTGGCTGTTGTAGTTGCTATCGAGTCGTCGTTCTCTTCGCTCATCGTGTTTCTTCGTCCTCGACGCTTTCTTTCTCGTCCGCTACAAAACAATGATTTAATATTTATTAATTGTTCATTCTATACAATGTTATAACCCCATTACTGTAAATGTATTAAAATTTTTGTTTTATTTACATTTTTTTTCTAAAAATAAATATAGCATGTATAAAACTATTCCATTGATTTGATTCCGTACAGAAGTAGCAACTTACTCAACATTTTCAATAAGTGGTCCATTGTTCCCTTTTTTGTTCGTTGGCGTTAAAGAAAGATTAGCTATTTGACAGTCTTTTGGGTGGTTGCAAGCACACGTAAGAGACATAACCAGTGAATTTGAATTGGGCAACAGTGTGAGCTCATGTTGATCGTGACATATCGTTATTTCAGCATTTTTCTCGATGACTCCAGTTGATACAATGTAGAGGTGCAGCGTACCTTTCTCGAGGCAATGCTTTACTTCGGCATTGGGTTTACAGCTTCGACGAACGAAACGTGCATCGTTGCCGTAGGTTCGTGTGTCCACACACACTTCTGGTCCGTCACGAGGCAATCTGTAGAAAAAAACAAACGGTCCTGGTCGCTGCGTATGCGGCCGGCCTTGCTGCTGCAATGTTCTATGCTGCGCGCTCAACATGTACTTGCCTCGTAATTCAATTATAGGCGTATTTTGGGGTAGATACATTGTGGCCACAAGGAACTGTAAATTCATAAAAATAAAAGAAATTATCAGTTAAGTAGGTTGTGCAGCCTAACGCATGGGAAATTATTGCAGAAAACTTACTCTGATATTATTGCTCTGCACATTCAAGCGACATTTGCCAGTTGCCGCTGATCCAATATTACTTTGTTTTAAATCATTATGAGTTCCATTGACTTTAATACTAAATATTCGAGCTCGTAGTTCAGGACTGTAATGGTTTGTGACAGCCTCTTCATATCTTTCAATCCACTGTCTTAAAGGTGCCATATTGGATCCCCAAGTATCTTGTGTTTCATCCTCTTTATTCTCCAAACTAGTCCGCCTCTTAGTTTTCCGCTTACCGGACCCTGTACGATGTGGCTTTACTGCCTGCACTGTGGTACTAGCAGCTGCAACGGCGTCATCAGTACCATCAGACGTACCCGGTTCTGCAACAGGTGTAGGATCAGTAGTGGCAGCAAGAGAAGCAGCGGTAACAACAGCGGTGGTGGCAGAAACAGTCGTGGTCGGCGTACTAGCTTCCTTTTTGCTTCTAGCTGTAGACGGTTGACGAGAAGAGTTTGTATCTTTCCTCTGCCTTTTGGCAACATTGTTATTGTTATTGTTGTTGGTATTGTTGTTGTTATTGTTAACGCGACGCACTTGAGAGGCTGTGTCGGATTTTCTTCGGGATATGGATTGCTGTTGGTGTTGTGGAAATTTTCTATTCTTCGTGGTTCTGGCAATATGATCCGTGTCAGCCGAGCTCGTCGAGGAAGTATCCGACGACGTGTCCGAGTTAAGCAGTTCCTCGCGTTTGCGCATTTGAAGAGCACGTGCACGAGCTCGATCAACTCTTCGTGGCCGACATATTTCACAAAGGTATTCCTCAGGAATGTTGGCTCGATCTATGCCCATACAGTCTACGTGTTGCCATACACTAAAAATGAAAAATAAATTCAATAGATTTGCGAAAGAATTATAGTTTTTAATCAATTTTTATGTGATATCACTTACAAACAACGATCACAACAAATCATGTAACCATCATCGTGTTCAAATTCACTGTGGAATAATAATGGAAACATTAGAAATATTTTTTGTAGCGCCTTCCATTTTTTATAGTCAATGTAGACCGAGGAACTGGAAATTTGACTGATACAGAATAGACAAATGAGTATTAGATACATATTTTTTTCTCACCATATACAACGAGTAACACTATCTTCGTCATCACCTTCACCTTCCGGTGCAGTCTCGGTTTCCTCACCTTCGGGCTCAACCTCTCGACCATTTTCACTACTTATAGCACTGGTTGCATCATCTTCTATTGACGCACTGCTCACAACTACAAAATGAAAATGTCATAAGTTTATACTTCATAAAAATATATTTCCCTTCAAATTTCGTATTATTATACCTTGATCAAAAATATAAGGATGTTGTGTATTTACACATGAGTTTCCAGCTCCATTAACAGACTGTTGTTTTGAATGCGGAGGAGGTGATTGTGGTGGTGGTGTTCGGGGAGGTGGGGCACCGTAGTTGTGGTCTTGGAGAACGAATTGAAGACACTAAATTGTAATAAAATATTATTTAGTAGATAAATAACTTGAAGTGAAAGAAACATTACAAAACATCTTATATAACCTCATATGGAAGTGGCATTCGTCGTTGAGGTGATTGAGGATACTGATTTGTCATTACCGTGGTTCCTACGTCCTTTTCTTGCTTTACTTCCATATTGACTTCAATTCTGCAACAATAGAAAGTTTTAGTACGTGGATTATAAATTAAAAAAAAAGTGACATTGACTTACTTGAGTTCAATTTCCCTCTTAGGTTCGGAAACGTTGAAAGGTATAAGTGTTTTAATTTGGCCAGATTGAGTTCTTACAACCTGCGTGTATTGTGTTGCTGCACTGGAACTCATGATTAACTGTTTTTGGTGTACCGATTGCGGCTGAACCTTCACTGGCTGATTTGCAACTTTGGGCAGAACTGCACTAGTAGCACTGGAAGTATGGACGGTCACTCCGCTAGACTGTTGAGGTAGTAGAGTTTTAATGCTTCCCTTTTGCTGCGCGACGATATTCATCGACGTGTTGATTGGCATGTGGGCACTGGCTTTCATCGCATTCATGTGTGTGTTTAGCGCTGTTTTGACGCTCGTGTTTTTTTGAGTGTGATTCCTCGGGGCAGGTTTCTGAGGTGGCAGAGTCCTGATACAGCTGGACTGCTGCAGTTGTTGCTGTTGCTGCTGCTGCTGATGATGGTGGTGAACCATCGTTATAGCTTGCGCATTTGGATGATTTCTGTGTACTGGCTGTTGAACAAGCGGCTGTTGATTCGCCTTTGGGTTTGGAAGTTTCGGTGTGACTTTTGCGCTCCCGGACTGCACGTTGAACGAGTGACTTTTGCTTGTCGATCCAAGTTTGAGTAGCACGTGTTGCTGTGGCGTCCTTGCACCAGCAATGTTTTGGCTTCTCTGGAGCTGCGTGGGTGTGCTCGGGCTGCTAGACGGCTGGTGCACCTGTTTGCCGGCGAGGGTGACATTCGGGTTGGCAGGGGAGTTCGGCATAGTGGGGATGTTGGGTAGGCTGCTGCTCTTGAGGATGTTGAAGTTCGTGATCGTCTGGTGTTTTTGCTTAAAGCCGGTAGCGCTGGCGATGACTTTTTGCTGTGGGGCTTTGTTGTTCAGCAGGTTCTGTTGAGAGACAATCTTCTGACCGGCGAAAGCCTGCTTACTAGTTAGCTGGTTCACGCCGGCCATTTGAGCCTTGCTTAGCGTGTGAATACGCGAGACGGGGGGACCGGGTTGCTTGCCTGATGATTGCCTAACCGTTGTATGTTTGGCTGCCAGTCGCCTCGCAGGCTGCTTCTGCTGCTGAGGCTGTAGTTCGGACTCCCAACTAGCCGCTTCGGCTAGCACCTGCATCTTGCCTTGGTGCTGCTGCTGAAGTACAGGTTGAGTCTGAGTCGGCAACGGATAGATGTTGGCAACATTTTGACCAGACCCGGACGCGGATAGCAACTTGTGGAAATCCCGCGGCGCCGCGGTCGTAGGCCGGGCTACCGGATAATTAAAAGCCAGAGCCGAAGAAATGGGAGAGAGGTGGGCTAGGCTCTGTTGGCTGACAGGCTGAGTGGACGTTTTGCTTTGGCCGATGACGAGGGGCCGCAGGGTGGCAAGCTCCTGCGGGGAGTCCTCCTCGCCATCGTCCGACTGCAGCAGTAACTTGACCTCGGGGCTGAGGCTGGGGCTGGGGAGCTGGCGCTGCTGTTGCACATGCTGCTCAGGGCCCGGGGAGGACTGTCTTACCTCACCGCCGCCTCCGGCTCCGGCTCCGGACCCGGATGACTTAATAATCGACGAGGTCGACGTTTTGGAGGCCGTGTGTGCTCGCCGTCCGGGGGAACAGGATAGGGTGCGGAGTATCCGCTGCCCTGGGGCTTCTGCGCTGTGCTAGGCCTGAGACTGGCCTTCTCCTTTTTGGGGTTAACTCTCAGTTCTGAATCACGCGTTTCTTCTATCCTTTTCAGCTCTCGATATTCCCTTCTCACCGATGACTATTTGAGGCTTTTATGTCGCTGATTACTGAAATGAGAAAGGAAAGGTTCAAAATTATACAGTGCCTCAGTACGAGTATCTTCATCAATAAAAAAAAGTTAGAATCTCCGGCTTATCTCGCGGAAAATAGAAATGAGGTAAACAAAAAATTAATAAATTAGAGGTTTTTAAATTTTTAGTTTTTAATTTTAATGGTGAAGTAAAGACCATATCACGGATTTAAAGATAAAGAGAATCTTAATAGCAAAACAATCAGAGTTTCGGTGCAATAAAATGTAACGAAGCCTTTAGAAGAATTAAGGAGACTGTGTCCCTCTACATAAACTTTGTTTTTATATTATATATAATATATCGCACTTTTCAGGATGACCTTATATTTTCACCAGACCAAAAATTGCAACACTTCAAATACTTATAACAATAAAAAGTTTTGTTTTATTGTTATCTACAATTTTTTTCTAATATTTTTATGTAAACTGAAATCTTATGCAGTTATTGCAAAAAATCGTTCATATTTAATGTTTTTAGTCGTTTGTACTCGATTTTACGGGCTTAGCTTATCAGGAATTAATTGTACAAGAAAATGTCCAATAAAGAAAAGTTTGGTCATGTCATTACCTACAACTTTTGAATTTAACGTCTCTTTGTAAAGTAGAACTACGTCATATCATAGCTAAAAATCGCCAATTCATGACGGTTTTAGCCGTTTTTCGCTTTTAAATTGATAAACATTACTTGTAGCAAAAAATGATCTACATAAAAAGGTGTGTTTTAATTAGTTCTAGCAAATGCATGTATGCCTCCCTATAATTAGACAAGTGTATGGTCAAAATTTCAATAAGATCCGTGGAAAATTCTGTGAGATAATCTGTTACCGATAAAGCCAAGGTCGGGTCAAAACAATACATAATCCGTAGCGAGTGTCTCCAGCATAGCAGTTACAAAAACTGTTATGTAAGCCGCGGTAACGGCGATCGAGAGGATCGCACGGACCGTTTTTCCTCGCCCCTAGTCAAGCGGACTTGTAAAAGGCGATGCTCAGCGCAATGGCAAGACGAGCTTTCTTTGTGACCTGATGGCCACGGAGTCGACTGGCGAGGAGAGCGGTATGACTGATAGAGAAAAAACCGTATGTATATTTTGGCCGAGCCGTCATGTGTCGATTCATTCTTTCGCGTAGTTTATTTGGTCGGCAACGCCGCGCGATGCGTTTAATTTTTAAGATAGATTTATTGTACGACAAATATGTGAATATTCTTGGCGTAGGTTTTTACGAGTTTGTTTTTCCTGCGCCACAGGCGGCGGTCTGGGTGAATGCGAGAATAAACGCATATTTGTCTAGGTCTCAATCGTATTGTTATATGTTCATCTACCATCATCGAACATAAGCGTTGCTAAGCGACAAGTTTGTTGTTGTTCTCGACTCAAGTTAGTTTCAGATTTGTTAATTGACTTGAGAGTTTGTTATCAATAAGATTTCTAATTGTGTCTGTGATCTTAAATAAAGTTATATGTTATTCTTTTGTAATGATGGTTATTATTGATTATTGTATGCGTGTGTGAGTGTAACATTTTGGGGGTACGTCCGAAGATTTTGAAGGACGGATTCGAACAATCATCAAAAACGACGCGTACACCGCCGGGTGTACCCTTACAAACGAGGGCCAGAACTGCTGCTGCCGCCGAGGTGACTCATCGACGGTAGCTGACGTCTCACCGGTGGTCGATGTACTCTTCTTCATGACACGCTCTTAGAACTTTGAAATTAAACCAGATGAGTACAACCTTACATTCTAATACACAAACAACACCAACAATAAATGTGGTTTATACGAGTGACAGAGACACACAACCAATTAGGTTAGGTGATTGTTCATTTGGAAACACGAGATCACTTGTTGAAGGTTCGGTTAAACCAGTCGATTTACGATTAGGTTATAATCTAAAACTTGATATTTATGATAGCCGACTTCTTTGTCCGATAGTACGACTCCTTTGTCTGAGTATTTGAATCAGTTCAATTTGATTACAATTGTATGTAGGTATGAAATTCCTTTCGAAGTTCACACTGATCAGAGTCATAACTTTAATTCTAAACTAGTTAAAGAATTGTCCAACCTGTTATATATTCGAAAAACTAGGGCCACACCATTACACCCACAGTCTAATGGTTAGGTAGAAAGACAAAATAGGACAATACTCGAATACTTATCCAAATATATATCAGATAAACAAAAAGATTAGGATCGTTTGATTTCCATGTGTATTTTAGTTTACAGATCATTTATACACTCAACAACTGGGGTCACTCCAGCAGAGATGTACACCGGGACTGACTTCAGACATCCTCAGGATTTGATGCGAGGATGTCCTCCTGAAGGGGAAAAATCACCAAATTATATGGGATGTTTAGAAACTGACTGGTAATTTCTTCTGCTCTACTCACGGTTATTTTGAACCGTGGTTTTTGCCGTGAGGCACAGGGCAAATGCCAGAGCAGGGACAGAAGTGAGGTACCACGGCGTGCCAACTCCCCACTTGTGTCCAAGAATTACCAACAAGACTCTACCCACCGGTGATGACATGATGTTACCCAAAAATGACATTTCTACTTTCAAGAGACTGGTCTTTTGGCCAGGTAAGTCAAGGATCAACCCGCTTGAGAAGTAAACGGTTTATTTAAGATGAATTTAAGGAGTCAAGACAGATCTATTCAAGAGAGAGGACCTTTGGCCTTGAGCAAAGGATCATTCTGCTTGAAGAAGATGCTATTTTGACAAGATTGTGAAGAAGAGATTTACATTTTTCAAGAGACTGGACCTTTGGCCTTGAGCGAAGGTTCATCCTGCTTGAAGATGTTATTTTTACTGATTATGAAGAAGAAGTTCATATTTTTCCAGAGACAGGACCTTTCGCCTTGAGCGAAGGATCATCCTGCTTCAAGAAGACGCCTTCTCTTAAGATTGTCGGGACGACAATCCGAAAAAAGGGGGAATAATGTTATATGTTCATCTACCATCATCGAACATAAGAACGAAAGCGTTGCTAAGCGACAAGTTTCTTGTTGTTCTCGACTCAAGTTTTAGTTTCAGATTTGTAAATTGACTTGAGAGTTTGTTATTAATAAGATTTCTAATTGTGTCTGTGAT
>JAYJLV010092397.1:0-12945 GCA_036873485.1 Torymus texanus | reverse complement strand
TTATTCAGTGGAAGTATCGCAGATTCATTGTAGAGTGGCCTTAAATACTCGTTCGAGTGAACGCAGTTCATAACAGCACTGTTATACCAGCTTGGCGCATGCGCACCAATGTATCAAGTACGGTAAGTTAACTTGCTACTGTTGGTTGATTGGTTGGCGTCTTAGCGATTGCTAAGTACGCCCTGCTTTCCTCGTATTTTCATTTTATATGTTGTTCTACAATAATTTCTTAATGCATTTAGTACGTATCTAATGAATAATATTAAGCTCGTCTGATCGAATTAATATTTTTTACGACAATAAAAAATGTAAGAATTGGGTTCAATTTTTAAATTAAAAAATATTTGGCGCCTGTGTAAAGAATAGGTTAGGTTTGCTAAACGTCAAAATTGACATTTAGACAGAAAATGTAGAGTATATATATTATCGATATATTTTCTGATTTAGGTAGTTGTTATTCAAAATATTTATTTATTTTTGTTATGTAAATAAATTTGTTCTTTTAACATTTAATTTTATTATTATACTTTGACAATTAATTTCAACCAATTACTATTTATCTTGCATTTATTTAATAAGAATTGCCTTATTGTTACTATTAAACTATTTGTATAACCTAATAAAACTACTTATTGTTATATATTCTTCTTATGTTTACTTGTGTTACAGTTGAAAGTTAGATATAGGTAATGAAGAATGTATTTTGAGAAATTCTGAAGAATATTTAATTGTACAAAGTGCAACATGACTTCTGTATTTGATCAATTTGAACAAGCTTCGCAAAGGTCGAAGCAAGTTGTACCACCACCAATAAGACATGACATTGTATGTATTTCTATTCATATGAATTTGCAAATACACTAATTTATTGTATTAATTGAAAATCAATAATCTTTTTAGACTTCAACTGGTTTTATACAAATGAAACTGCAAGATGAAACTCCAATATTTATTAAACAAAAAGTTAATTTTATGCCATCGGATAAAATATTGCATATGTGTGTCAGTAGTAATTTTATTGTCATTGCTATGGCTAATAATATTCTCCTTAGAATTGATATGAAACACCCTGATAAACCTGAAGGTACAAATTCATAAATTTTATACATTCTTTTATTAATATTTTTCATTAATACAAAAATTATCATATTAATTTTTAGAAATTGAAATTTCAAAATATATTGGAAATCTAAGGTTGACTGGTGTATTTCTTGATCCTTTGGGTCAACATATGTTGATAGCAACTGTACCAAAGCAAGGAGATAATAATTCATTAGCTGAATTATTTTATTTACATAGAAAAACAACAAAATTAAAACAGGTGATTTATTTTTCTTATATTTTAAAATATGAATGCATAGAACACAATACAATAAGTTCATTTATAGGCTTCTAAATTTCGAGGTCATGAAATTACAGCAGTTGGCTGGAATTATACAAACATATCAGAAACTACTTCTGGTGCAATTTTACTTGGTACTTCCAAAGGTCTTATTTTTGAAACTGAAATTGGTCTCGAAGGAGATAAAATATTCACTACAAGTTTAGAACAGTATTGGAGACAGGTTGGTTAATGATCATCTCATTATATATATGCTAACATATAAAAGAAAAAAAATTCATTACTAATCAACAAACTAAAAAAAAATGTAAAAATTTTGATAGTTTACATACATATCAGATGTATACAAATTTTAATCATAGTATATTAACAAAATTTTTTGTTAAGATAATAGCATGATCATTAATTCTTTTTCGATGCAATATTTTTACAATTTCAAGCTTCCAAATTATTTGCCTCTCTATGGTAATAAAGAATTGGAGGGATTGGTGAGTTACTTATGAAATAGTATTTATTTATGTTTGTGAGAGAAATTTTATTTTAGTACAAAAAGTTTTGTTAATTTTGAAATCTTTTTGTTTTGTCTGTGATACTTTATATGTTGTACTTCTTTAATTTTATATATAACCAAATATTTTATCATCAGGTATTTGATATTGGAAAAGACAGTAAACCACCTATCACTGGTTTAGAATTTCGGAGGATAGTAAACACAGATAAATATGTAATAATATTAACAACATTAATTCGTATTTATCAGTATATTGGAACAGTAACAAATCATGATGAAAAACCACTTTTACAACAAGTTTTTAATAAATATTTGAATATAAAGGGTGAGAAAACCATAACAATCATTTTGAAATTGAATTAATTGTAATATTAATTTTCACTCATAAAAAACATATAACTCACAAAATGTTTCAATTTTTTTTCAGAACGTTTTATTCAATTAGAAAGTTCATTACCTTATTCAAAAATGCAACTTTATTACTCAAACCCACAAGAATTTCCGAAAACTTTCAGCTGGCTAACTGAAACTGGTATTTTATTTTCTCAGGTATTAAATGAAAAATAATTTTTGGAGCTGTATATTTTTTAAATTATACAATTAAATTTTATTTATATTCCACTATTTACAGGTGGATTCTGAAGTTGATCCTGAAAATATACTGATAAACCAGCAGATGCTACCATGTCCAGAAACTAGTCTTTTAAGTAGCAGTGTATCCAGAAAAAAGAACAATGCTCCATTATCATTTGTTGTAACAGAATTTCATGTTTTACTTTTATACATAGATCATGTAAAAGGTGTATCCTTGCTGAATCATGAACTAATATTTGAAGATATATATAATGATGTAAGTTTTAATTTAAATTTCGTTTAATAACTTTTTTTTTATTAAAATTTTTCTTTAAAATCAATCATATTAACAAATATCTAATATTTCAATTTGATTTTTTTGTATCTTATTTTTATTAGGCCTTTGGTAAACTGATGAATATTACAAAAGATCCTGCTACAGGATCCATTTGGGCTTTTAGTGAACGAGCAGTTTTTAAATATAAAGTTACAAAAGAAGATCGTAATGTTTGGCAGGTAACATTATTTATTAATTTAATAAAAATAAAATTTTCAGTTACACAATATTTGTATATTACTAATAAAAAATATTAAAATAAAGGTATATATTGAAAAGGGAGAATTTGAACTTGCGAAACAGTATTGTAAAGATAATCCAGCACACATAGACCAAGTACTTGTAAAACAGGCTGAAATGTTATTTAAAAATAAAGAGTAAGTAAATAATGTTTTTATAACTGAGTGTGTAAAACTCAACTTTAGATGCTTGCTGAGCGTATGTAAAGTACGAATTTTTTCACTAGCATTTTTGCGTTTCACATTAGTGCGTAAAAATTCCACTTTATGCACTTAAAAAAACGGATACTTTAAAAACATTAAACATCAGTCGTCACCTAAGATCGAGTTTTTCACATTCAGTTTTAAAAAATAAAAAACACAACATGTGCCAAAATTTTGCCAAGAGTAAAGATAATAATATTGCTTTTTCTCATTTCTTTTTAATGTTAATAGGTATGACAAAAGTGCACTTATATATGCAGATACCCACTCATCATTTGAGGAAATTTCTTTAAAATTTTTGCAAGAAAATCAGATGGAAGCACTAAAAATATTTTTAAAAAAGGTAACGTGTTATGCAGCTAAATAAACAATTCCTTTTAATTAAATTCAATTTACTACTTGTTTTTAGAAATTAGAAGGTTTGAAACCACAAGACAAAACTCAGATCACAATGATTGTTATATGGGTTATTGAACTTTTTATGAATCAAATGGGTAATTTGCGTAGCAATGATACATCGTATCTGCAAAATCCAAAATACATGGAACTTCAAAAACAATTTGATAGTTTTTTAGCCACACACAAAGTAGAGGTAAGCGTTATTGATATGTGTGATATCACAATCTTTCATTTCATAAATTTAAAAAAAAAAAAAAAAAATTGCATTTTTGTTAGTAACGAAAATTTTCAATCTTTTTATTAAGGAATGTGTCCGTAAAAATCGTAGCATTATATGTAATATCATGGCTAGTCACGGTGATAAGGAAAATTTACTTCGATTAACAATTATGAATAGAAACTATGAGGAAGTAATAAGACAACACCTTTACAAAAACAACCATCTTGAAGCACTTGAAGTGCTTAAAAGTCAAGCAAACAAGGATTTTTTCTATCAATTTGCTGGAATTTTGCTACAAGAATTACCAAAGCCAACTGTAGCTGCTTTAATATCTCAAGGTTCCTGCCTCAAGCCTTCCAAACTTCTGCCAGCTTTAGTATCTTGCAACAGTGATGAAAAACATGTAAGATTTTATTCAAACATTTTAAAGTGAAAAATATTTTATTACATTAATGATATTTCCCCATTACTTCTTTAAAGGCAAAAGAAATAATCAGATATCTAGAGCATTGTATTTACAATCAAAGTTGTCAAGAGCAGGCAATACACAATTTTCTCTTGTCTCTTTATGCTCGCCATAAAAAGGATGAAGTGATGCCATATATCATGTCCCAAGGTAAAATTAAAATCACTTAACATGTATTTAATGAAAATTATTTTGACTTATTACTTTACAGGCCAAGATATAAGCATGGTACACTATGATGTACACTATGCACTTAGACTTTGCCAGGAGGCAAAGTTGACAGAAGCATGTGTACAGCTTTCTGCACTGTTGGGTCTCTGGACAACAGCAGTTGATCTTGCGTTAAGTGTTAGCGTAGATCTAGCCAAGCAAATAGCTGCCATGCCCTCGCATCATGGAAATGACGAATTGCGAAAAAAATTATGGTTAAAAATAGGTAAATGGCAATATTATAATGCTATTATAATGTTTTATGCATTTTTTAATGGGATTAGAGAAAAGGGGTTAAGAGAGTACCGGAGAATAAACCGCAAAATACGCACATATTTAATGAAGGTAACGAAACATGTTTTAGCTGAACACGTTGTGCGGGAGAAAGATGACATACAACAAGCAATGGAGTTCCTTCAACAGTGTGATTTAGTTCGCATTGAGGATATTTTGCCATTTTTCTCCGATTTCGTTACAATTGATCATTTCAAGGAAGCGATCTGTAATTCTTTACAGGTAATAATAATACACCTATTAATATTTAAATTTAAAAAAATTGATTTACTTTATATATTTATATAGTTATTTTCTTTATTATTTCTATTATACACGATTACAGAGTCTTATTATTTGCAGGAATACAATCGCCATATCCAAGACCTAAAAGAAGAAATGCAGGAAGCTACAAAAGCTGCAGAAATTATACGTAAAGACATTCAAGCATTTCGTACTCGGTATGAGAATTTATAGTTTAAATAATTTGTTTTACAATAGAATAAATATTATATCGAATTTTGAAAAATGCATTAAAGTATAAATTGATATTATTTTTAATTTTATTAGCTGTACTTTCGTCCACGCAAAAGATACCTGCAATAGTTGCGATGTCCAGCTGTTAGTTCGTCCGTTTTATGTATTCCCATGCGGTCATCGATTTCACAACGACTGTCTTGTAGCGGCGCTTACTCCAATGCTCTCATTAGAACAGCAAACACGATTGGCTGAGCTACAATATCAATTAACTCTTGCGTCAACGCGTCCTGATGATTTGCCGCTGAATCAACAATCCACTGTAAACAACGATGGCGCCGCTTCATTATCGACAAAAGAGCAAATAAAAGCAGACATCGATGATCTCGTAGCTTCCGAATGTCTTTACTGTGGCGAGCTCATGATTGAGTGAGTAAAAGATACATACTAAATTTTTAAATATACAAAAACAATAGTAGCGAAAACTAATATAAGATATATTTTAAAATGTTACATTAAAAAAAATAATATGTTTAAAATTTGTCCAGGTCCATTGATAAGCCGTTCATTGAAGAAGAAGATTACGAAAGGGTGATGAAAGAATGGGCATGAAGAAATGTTTATTTCGCAATTATAAGTATTGTAAATAGTAATATAGTAAGGGACTCAAAGACTTTTATGATGTATGTAATGCTTATTTAAATTTACTCATATTTGTGATAACTCCCACGACAATTTTACCTGTTTTGTAAAATTATTTGTATAAAGAAGAAGCAAGGATCACTGTGAGAGGAATATATGAAAGAATTTATTTTGAAATAGTAAATGATATTTAAAAATCAAGTTTACTCCTACTCAAATACTATTAAAGTTGTTTTTACTATTATCATAGTATACTTTTATTATGTACAATATCTTTTTAGGTATAGAGATTTAATAAAAATATTATTTCTCGTTATTAATTGATTTTATTTTCATTCTTAAAATATTTTCTTCTATTTACAATAGCTGTTTGTATTAGTTGTATAATCCAAAAATCACTACATTTCTACTGTACTTTTCATGCGAACTGTATACAATTAAAACATTTTTTTCTCATGAAAAAAATGAGATAAACAATTGGAGGCCGCTCTTCAGCGATTTGATTGGTTACGTAATATCACATAATAAATTTGGGTATTATATCGTAGGAACACAAAAATGCGAAAAATGAGCGGCGTTTGTGTCTATTTTACAAAATATAGCAAAAAAAAGAAGCATGCAGTATGAGCCTGCTCATGATAGCAATTAACAAAATAAATTCAAGAGCTTTTTGCATTCAAAATATTTCCTTTAACATTACAAATTTATTATATTTAAATGAAATGCGTTAACAAACAAATAACATAATAATTTTATTATAAATATTGATTAAAGTATAGAGGATTCAGATTTTTTATCTCTTTTACTAACACATTTATGTCCATAAATGTAATATCTTAAGGGTTTATTTGCCCATTCTTCCCCAGCACTTTCAATACCAATTCTTTTACATTCTACTATTTTTATATCTTTTTGTGTGTTGTCATCTTCTATCCAAAGATTTTTCCAATTATATAAAGAATATTTACTGTGTTCTTTTTCAAGTTTCATAGACATGCAAATCTTAGATGGTCCATTACAAAGTTCATGTAATTTAAATTCCTTAGGTAACTTTTTAATTCTTTTTGTTTTTATTTTTGAATTGCGATTTTCAACCATGGATTTAATACCTTCTAAAGGTTCCAAAGCTCTGATAAGTACAGCACTTCCTTCTTCTAAAATGATGTAAATAAAAGTTACTTATTACTTAAAAAAATATATTTCAATCTATTAAAACCAAATGTAATCAAAATTATAAATAGATATATCTAAGATAAAAAGTATAATTTTTACTTCTTAAAGTTTTTAAAATAAATTTATACAATTTATTTTAAAATTACTTATAAATGAAATTTTACAGTTTTTCACCTTGGCTGGATATATTGAAACAATGATACATTCCATAGGTAAAATAAACATATAAGGTTCCAGGTATCATGTACATTGGGATATTTCTAGGAGTAATTTTTCTCCCATATGTATGTGAAGCTTTATCTTCAACCCCTAAATAACTTTCTGTTTCGACTATTCTTCCTTTTAGTATTGTTTTGTCATCCAATAATCTCACAAGAATTTTGCCTGTAAAGATATGAAGTTTGAATGACTGAAACCAGTTTATATTTGTTTAGAATAGACTCTCTTAGAACCAATATATAGGTAAAAAAGAATGTTAACCTAACATGTTTTTAGCCAACATTGTACAAGGCACATTGTAAAATGAATAAGGAAGTCTACTAATACTGATTTCTTTTTCCCAGGAAGATGTAGGAGGATCTTCTAACTGTTTTAATTTATCTTCCATCAATTCAAGATCGACCACAGCTCTATATTTCTTTTTTGTTAATTTTGGATCTACTTCCATCTTAATTTTTCGTTTTTCTAGAAAAAAAAAGATTACATATTTTTTATTCAAATCATATTTTTCTTTTGAGCATTAATACAAAAAAAAATACAAACTTTTATAGTTGATGAGAGCTTCAAAGTTGAGTTTTTGTGTGGATATATTACTTTCTTCTTTCATAGTGTTTTTATTCTCATCGATGTTTATACTACAATAAAAATTCATATGAAAGCATTATTATTTTATGAGACATAGATAAGGACGTACCTTTTTTTATGCAGAAAAAAAGCTTTTTTCCTTATATAAAAACCATTGCAATGTAAATAATAAATTGTGTTTGGCACAGACGGCAAGCTGCTTGCCTCCCAAAACAAACATTGCATCCGAACGTGTTTCGAATCGACGACGCCATGTTAATCTCGAAAATCTCGAATTTTCAGCGCATGCGCATAGAAGTGGAATTGCATTATTTAAATATTGAGAAAATCGATTTTTTTCATTTTTAATGATAATTATGGTTCCAAGAAATTTTATCATCTCAGAGAGAAGTTAATTTATTGTTGAATATGTGAAGTAGTAGAAATTATTAAAAAGAAAATATTACATTAACTGTATAGAAAATAGATGCAAAAAGAAAAAAACTTTTAGTACTGTGATTGCTGTTATAATACTAATGTAACTTTGCATATTCCCAATTAAAAATGTTGGATATGAAATATATTGAATAAAATAATATCCTTCTTCTATAACTATTGTAGAATTATCCCATTATCCTTATTAATTTTTCATTTTCATTATTAATTGATACCACACGCCAATTATCGGCCAACCCAAAGTTAATCCGACGACATTCGCGAACAGGTATTATAGTTATAGGACATGTTGATATAGGAAATCGCGTCAAGTGGAGCACGAGAACCGAGAGACGTCAAAGACCTGAATTTGCCTTTCAGGTCAGAAATCTTAGATCAAGATTAACTGTAAACTTGCATTGATACTGTATTCGATTACAAGTTACGCCAAATCGTGCGCAGCAGCTTCGGTGCGCATATAGTTTAACGATGGAAAGTTTTTGCTTTTCTTTGAAGGATGCGTATATAAGGTAAACCTATATTCAAAGAGGTAACGATTATTTGGATTGAGCAAATAAATATAGTCATTGATAAGTGCCGCGATGATGTGATAAAATGCAGGGAATCCCCGAAATTGGCGTCATATTTATTACGAAAGCGACGGGTCTTTTACAATATCTAATCTAATAGGTTTATAGAATAGATAAAAAGTATACATCCATACGAAGTGTGGGAAGTAAAAAATTAATTAATAAACCAAATAAAACTATTAATCATTTTAGTTGAAGCGTATTCTAGTAATAAATAATTTTTTATAATTTTTACATTAGAAGTCCTGTTGTATATTAAACGAATTTTAAAGGAAACTGGGTTGTTATAATAAAAAATGTTTCCACACATTTTATTAAGTATAATACTCATTGAATAATTTTTATAAATAATAATCAATTATATGTACGTACAGTTCGAATATGTGAATCAACTGTGACGGCCAAAAAACACTTTCTTTAATAAGTGCCAACAACAAAAACAACTATATAAGAACCATTCCAATCATCTCTCATAAACCCGATTCTCGTAGTAGCGCATCACTACCACCGCGCAAAACCGGCCGGGACCGACACAGCATCATCCACAGACGAAAACAACACACGTGCAAGAAAGTCGGATATATATATATATCCTACGAGTACATAGCGCTTATTCCCACTCTCCTCAGAATTACCGAGTCTTTGCTATACCGTTACAGAATCCGCGTGTATATATAAATATAATATATCTAGGATGCAGGCCCGCGAACGCCGGCAGTCGGTGCACTCAGGCCGCTGTCGAGAGTCGCACTGCACATTCTTGGATTAAAGCTTTTCAAAGAGATTTGCAATGCTGTCTTCTAATCTACTTGTGGTTCTGGTCCTGGCGAGCTGCGCTGTCAGTTTTTCCAGTGAGGTTGATGGTATGTATTCTGGGACAAGTCGAACGATTTCTTTTTTATGAACAAATAATAGTGTTGAGGTTCGTCATGTTTATTTAGTTATAAAATTAATTCACATGCACAGATCGCGTTATTTATAGAATTTATGGTTTATAAATTATATACATTACAATTTTTTCTATCCTATAGAAAAAAAAATCGATATACCTGGAGTAACAATACCCGTAGCTTCGGATGACAATTCGACTCTGCGCATTCTCCACTACCATATAGGTGTGATTAGCTATATGCTGGGTGACTCGGACAAGCCTTTTGTCCTGATAAAGTATCGAGGTAAAATGTTTGTACGACCGACGTCTGTGGACTACAACTCGCACCGATCCATACTTCACTGGACCAATTTGCGTTACCGCTTTTGGACGGGTAATGCGGCAATTATGTCGTTAAAATGGGATCATAGGTACACTTGTATGAAAGTGGAGAATCCGAATAAAAACCTGGACAAAGCAGTGCCCAGGTTTGTGAATCCATTTAGCAACCAGAGCGGGAAGAAGCACATCTGCGAGCATAACGAGTCCGGGTACAACGTGTACAACATGCCTAATAAGAAAATAAGGATAGTCAGGGAGGAGGAGAACTGGAACCCGAGATCGATCGCTGAAGATTATATAACGGAAAAGATTTATGCGGTGGACACGAAGGGTAGAAACGTCTTCGCGATATCGTTATCTGGACAAAACAAAATCGTTCTCTTCCACGATGAATCTTTGATTCCTATGGAGGTTGCGCTGGATCCACCAGCAGGACTGATGTTCGTCATGGCCATTAACCTATGGATCGGTAAAATGCAGGTAATTGTCTTAATTAATATGGATACATAAATGTATTTAATTATAAAATTCACACAGGATACCGTATATGGAATCCCACGTGAGTGTTCATGAATTTCTATTCTAACTACAGGCACATATTTTCACCTGGGAACCTACATGGGATCCCTTATAAGAAATGGTGCTTCACATATGGTATTCAACACGTGTCCTTATTTACTAAGGATGAGAGTATAATCAGTTGTTTTTATTTCAGATCTATCGTGCGAACATGGACGGATCGTCCCGTCAGCTGATCGTCGATGACGCAGGTATTGTAGACATACCTGAACTGCGCGATATACTGGGATTCTCGCTTGATACATTATCGAAGAGAATTTACTACGGTAACTTTGAAAAAAAGATGATCGAGTCCGTGAACTATAAGGGCGAAGGGCGAGCTGTGGCCGTGACCAATGTGACGTACCCTCGTAGTGTGAGCGCATATTATGGTAACCTTTACTGGTCGGATATCGTAAGCTGTGAGTTACATATATACCTTCATATTTATGGCTCTCACATTAAATGTACGTATATTATATAAATTATCCTTCGGTTACAGTACCCCAAATTCCAAACCTGTGCACAGAGCGATCGAAATGCAGGCTTCAGAAGTGCGACCTGGATGTTTCTAGCGGTGCCTGCATTAACCCCACGATTCGCAATTTTACGCGCGAAAACCAAAAGTCATTAGATATATCCCATATCTTTGTTAGGATCAAAGCGATTGATCCGAAGTTACAACCCCAAATTCCAAATCCCTGTTGGATCTCCAACGGCGGCTGCAAGCAGCTCTGCCTGCTTAGACCGTCCGTACAGACTGGACGCGAGCTTGAGACGACCTGCGCCTGCATGGAGGGATACAGACTGGAAGCTGATGGAAAGAGTTGCAGTAGGATTATGGTGAGATTTTGAGTACAAGCTTTTATTTGTTTTTGTGCCAACTAGATATATACATAGTGAACCTATTCTTTTAGCAAACAACTGAGGTGTACGAGGACTTCCTCATGCCTGTGAACGCAAACTACACGGCGTACCACAGACTTCCATCTGACAACGTGTTTCCGATCCCACGCACGCTGTTCATGCGATTGTTATTCGAGAAACCTGACCGCATATGGCATCATCATCTGTTCCATTTTTTTGAAGTTAATAATCGCCAGAGAAACAAACTGCTCGAGGTTCATGAACCTCCATATGACTCTAGATTGGGGTTAGAGCCCATTGACACTGCATTGTCCTTTATAAACTATATACTAGGTAGATCTCCGCGGTCGAAACGTAAGGAAAGAACCTTAAGAAAGTACGAGAACCAAACATTGGCCAGGACTCTGGCGTATGATTGGGTGAGCAGATCACTGTACTGGGTTGTGATAGACCCGGGAATAGAAGAGGGTGACCTTAGGATATTCAGATACACAGGTGGGCACAGGCAGTTTAATTTATTGAATTATCAACCGACAATGGACGCATCACTTGGGAGGATTCCCAAACCAGTGTTCATGGCTGTGCATCCATACCGGGGATACCTGTTCGCAGCCCTAGGTAATGGTTCAGTTGTTAGGTTGCATAGTGACGGTACGAACCTAACTGTTCTACCTAACATCAACGGTGCTTACTTATTAGCTATCGACTTGAACGAGGACAAGCTCTACTGGCTGAACAAGCAAAACTTTGTCAGTTACGCAAACCTAGACGGCACTGAACCTAAACTTAATCTTTTCAGAGCCTATTCTGACATTACTGATGTGATGATCGTATACGGCTCGTGGGTATACTTGCAGGTTAACGAAACTGATCGTATTTGGCGCTTCGACAAACTCACAGGATCTGATGCCGGCAGTATTGAACGTGATGTACAATATTTGTCCCGTAACAGTGTCGGCTTCAAGGTTTCTGCCAAGGATGCGAGGTATCCCTTAGCTGAGGAACACCCATGCGTCTTCAACAACGGCGGCTGTAAGAACTTTGGAAGCATTTGCATTGGCGTGCCCGATGAAGAAAATAAAAAACTGAAAACTGTTTGCAAGTGTGACGACAAGAATGATATGAAAGATAAAATGAAGTGTAATACGATCATGGATGATTATGATAGCGACGATGATGATGATGATTCTGATAAAGTTTCTGATGACGATAGTGATGATGAAAATTAGTCTACGGTAATAAATTTACGGGATTCGAACAGTGTTTATTGGGGATGAAAAAGGTTTAGGTGAATAAACCACTGTAACACATGTGATATGTTATACTTAGTTTTATATATATGGGATATTTCATGGAAAGTGAGCAGCTCAAAATTTTAAAATCGCTAAAAACTCATTTTTCTTGTAGTTTTTTATGAAAAAAACATGTTCCCA